>JAESUZ010001475.1:0-85980 GCA_017311185.1 Proteles cristata cristata
AGCGTGAGCAGGGGAGGGTCAGAGAGAGAGGGAGACACAGACTGAAACAGGCTCCAGGCTCTGAGCTGGCAGTCAGCACAGAGCCAGACGCAGGGCTCGCACCCACGAACCGCAAGATCATGACCTAAGCGAAAGTCGGACGCCTAACCGACTAAGCCACCCAGAAGCCCCAGATTCCTTATTTTTTAACTAACATCCCTCTTCTGTTCTAGTATATCATGCAGAATGCCACATTACACTTAATCATTATATTTCCTTGGGCTCTTCTGGGTTGTCACAGTTTCTCAGAGTTTCCTTGGTTTTGATGACTTTGACAATTTTGAGGAATACTGTTCAGGAATTGTATATAATATTCCATAATTTGGAGTTGTTTGATATTTTTCTAGTGTTTATACAGGGGTTAAATGTTTTGGGGAAGGAGTCCCAAAGTAAAGTGTAATTCTCATCACATAGTATGAAGGGTACATTCAATCAACATCACTTATCAATGTTGATGTTAATTTGATCATCTAGTTGAGATAGTGTTTATCTAGTTCTTCCACAGTAAGATTATAGAGGCCTATTCTTAATGAACAAAAAATTAAATAGCCAGTTTAGATTCAGACAATTGTTTTGTCAATGAGAAATTTGGTGCCCCTGTCTACATTGGTATGAGCTATTATTTGTAGTTGAATTATACAGAATCCATTTTAACTGATTTTCTTAATCATATGACAAATTCTCAGGGGGAATGTAGAAAATTAAGTTGATCATTAAGTCTGATAATTATAGCTGCTTTTCAAAACAATTACAATTGTTATAATGTAACAATTAAGAATCTTAAGATTTAATTTTGAACTTAACTGCCAGAGCTTTCCCATTTTAAGTGAAATATATATAAATCAGTGAAAGGTAAAAGGTAGCAATTTGAGTTTTTGAAAAACCTCCTAGGAAAACTAAAGAAAAAGTTGGTTAGAAAAGAAAAGTTGGTTGTAACTATATAGTTACATATAGTAAATATAAATATAGTTAGATAGTAAATATAGTAATATCAAAATATTTTTAAGTCATCAGATGAAATAGGAAAACTCAACACTGCTACTCTCAAACCACTCTCATTATAGAAGGTTTAATTACTATTTTGCATCAGATTATTATTTTCTTTTTTTTTTTAAACATGACAATGCAGATATCTCTTTGAGATCTTGATGCCAATTCTTTTTTTTTTTAATGTTTTTTTTAAAATTTATTTCTAGGAGAGAGAGAGAGAGGCACAGCATGAGCAGGGAAGAGTCACAGACTGAAACAGTCTCCAGGCTCTGAGCTGGCAGTCAGCACAGAGCCCAACGCGTGGCTCGAACCCAAGAACCGCGAGATCATGATCTAAGCGAAAGTTGGATGCTCAACCGACTAAGCCACCCAGGCGCCCCAGATTATTATTTTCTAGAGGGAAATAGAACTTACCAAACCTCACCCCATGTAAGTTTTCAAAATCTTGTCTGTTTTATATTCACAAATTTGCTACTTAAGTGCTTAATATTTAAATAGGACAAAGGAGACAATATTGGGATTGAGCAGATAGAACCCATAAAAGAGAAAACAGGTACAGTACTACTTCAAAGAGAATCTTAGAGAAAAACACCAGACCATATTATGGTGTCTGGTAAAAAACACCTAAGAAATATATATTTTTTTTATCATTTTCATATTAAGTCTTGGATTTAAGAAACTCAAAAAATCCTTCTCCACTTTGTTAATGGATGACAACACAGAAATTTTGGTTTATTGTGGTTTTATGGAATAAAAGAGATAAACCCAGAATAAAACTAAGAAAAACAATCCACCAGTTGTCTTCTAATATTATTATCTCAGCATATATGAAATGTCTGGATTTATTCTGTTCCTCCTTTTTTTTCACATCATAGGTTGGTTTTCGTATATGGGAAATGTAAAAAGTATATTATATATTAAATATAATATAGTATATAGTCTTTGACCATTCACAGCAATGTTGAGTATATATCTATCCTTATATTGCTGCCTAGGTTCTGATGTAGATGTTAGAGTAGGGATGCACCTGGAAGGTTGACCACTTTTTCCCTCTTGTTTCATAAGTGACAGAGACACAAAGCAGATTCACTGTATCATCTTCAATGCAGAGAAGACACCCACACCTCAGTTGGCTTGAACAAGACAGTTCAGGAATGGAGAATAACTGGCAATAATATAAAGCATCACTATATTAGTACTATGTGGAGAGCCACCAACAGGCAACAGACTGGCTTAGGAAATCAGGAAGGTCAGTGAACTCTCTGTAATCAAACTGAAGCAACATTTAAGTATTCTATTCTGGGCATGACTTTTTAACATACCCATATTTTCTGCTTAAACCATCAAAACATTTGGCTGAATTTTCGTTAGTGACCATTTTGCCAGAATTTTCTCCCACACACCATGCTTCTTCTCAGGAATAGTATTTTTGTGGTATTTATATAAGGTTCTTCTCTAGCATAAATCACCCTAGTCTGAATATGGTAAAACTATTTGAAGTGAAAGGAAGTATAGTTAATTCTCTCTTATCAGGAAAGGGCTTAATACTTTTCCCAATTACCTTTTCCCTGCAAAATCACCCACTGTGTTAAATGCATCCTGTTTCATGAATTATTGCATAAAATCAAAGAGACCTGGGTCCCAAAAGCTATTCTACGACAACAGATTTCTTTAAAGTTAGCTATAACTTACCCATTCTTTCCAGAGGTGTTATAAAATATCAACAACTTTAAATTTATCAAACATTTAAGAGACTACTTTTTTGCCAGGCATTGTTGAGCTACAAAGTAAACAAAAATAAAAAATAAACATATAAGAGAGAAAGAGAGAGAGAGGGAGAAAGAGAGAGAGAGAGAGATTGAGATCATACTCTTAAGAACTCAATGTTTAGTGTGTACTAAAGCTAGCCACAAGAATTAGATTAGGTGTCATTTAAATCTACTTCTTTTAACAAATAATTATTGAGTTCCTAGGAAAGTTCTGCCTGCTGGGGATGCACTAAGTATCCTCTGTCTCATGATCTTAAATTCTCGTAGAGCAAAATAGACAAGAAAGATGAGAAATCATATCACAAAGGAAAATAATAAATCAGGAAAAGAATATGAGAATTTGCAATTTTATGAAGGGTACCCAGGGAATGCTGTGTTGAGAAGATTGCATCTAAATAATATCCCAAAGAAGATGAAGCAGTAACTCAGTTAGGTACCTCAGAACAAAGTGTTTTAGAGAAACAGAAGTGGAAAGACTCTAAGATGGGAGCATGGCTGTCATGTTTAAGACGTGTCATGTCAAGACATCAAGGTAACAACCTACTGGAGTGGAATTGGCAAGTCACAACAGTAAAAGATGACATCAGAGAGGAAATAGGAACTATGCACCATTAAAATATGATTTGTCGAACTGTTAGTTTGAAGTCCTCTCTCAGAGGGATACGTCATTATAGATGACTCTCAATTTTTTCCTCTTTTCCCTGTGTTCACAAATTAGTGGATTGAGATGTGAGGGCTTAAGACCAGAAAAGCAACTCTGTTCACAGAGTACCTTCTGATTAGAATACAGCAGTCATTATCATCAACTTGGCAAATGCTTTTATTGGCTTAGTGGAATCGTTGTTTAAAAATTATTCTTTATGATTCTCATGCTCAAATGAATTTTCAAACCCAGTAGGGAGAATTGGCTAGCTCTCTTGTTTTCTCTGACTATGGAAGAAAACCAACATAATAAAAATTCATTGGGAGTGAGGGCATTCTAAGTTATTAGAACTCACAGTAATTACAGTGAAGATGCACTGATTCTCTCCTTCTGCCCCTTCTATTCAACTTCACATAGTGTCTTGCCCATAGAAAGCCCTTACTGATACAAATGTGAATATATACCTGTATCTGTGCTTATATTGCTGACTAGATTCTGATGTAGATATTAGAATAGGAATCCACATGGCAAGGTGGTTTCTCCCTCTTGTTGCATAAGTGACAGAGCCATAGAGCAGGTTGGTTGTATCATATTCAATGCAGAGAAGACACCCTCAACTCTGCTGGCTTCCACAACTCTATACCACCTTTAGTCTTTGTTCTTTGAGTGTTAATGTGGAGCAGAGAGAAAGGGCTTGACATTGTTCTAGGTTCTGGGGTTTGGGGGTGGATAGCACTGAACACCTACTGCAAAAACAACAAAATTTCTGCCTTGTGAATTTAACTTTCTAGTGGGTAAGAACAAATCCTAAAAAAATAAATAAATAAAAGTAAACTATATTATTGATGATACAAGATAGTTTAGAAACAAAACAGAAGAAAGACCAGGAATGGGCAATGAGGATTAGAATCCTGAAAACAGTACCTATTAGGCAAATTAGAGATTTGAACACAGATTATTTATCTGTATAATGAGATTAAAAATAATGACTAGCTCATGCACTATAATAAGAAATAAATGAGAAAATAACGTATGAGAAAAAATATTCATTGTATTTTATGCTCAGAAAATTTCAGAAACATGGGGTGCCTGGGAGGCTCAGTTGAGTCCAACTCTTGATTTCGGTTCAAGTCATGATCCCAAGGTTGTTGGATTGAGCTTCCTGTCTTTGGACTCTGCATCGAGTGTGGAGTCTGCTTAAGTTTCTCTCTCCTTCTCTCTCTCTCTTTCTTCCACTGCCCCTCTCCCCAGCTTGCACACACTTTCTCTCTCTCAAAAAAAAAAAAAAGTTTAAAAATACATAACTTTGAAACTTCTTACCAATAGCAGCAGCAGAGAGATTGTTATTTAAAAGTGATTCCAAACACTAGAAATTTCTCTGAGGTTTCTATAAGGTCTAGTAAATTTCCAGTTGGGAAAGGAATTGAAAATAGACACACACACATGCACACGCACACACACATACACACACACACAAGTTTCTTTATAAATTAAGTTATATTCTGAAGTGATTAATAATACCTTACCTATGAGTGGTAGGCAAAATAATGGCTTCCCTCCCAAAGATGTCTATGTCCTAATCACCAGAATCTGTGAACACTGCAAATGGGAAACGGTTAAAAATGTAATGAAGGTTGCTAATCAGATGGCCTTGGGATGGGGAAATTATCTTAGATTATCCAGATGAATCCAATATAATCATCAGTCCTTAAAAAGTGTAAACTTTCCCACCTGTGCTCAGAGGGGGACTGACGATGGAAGAGATTTCAAAAAGGCATATTGCCAGTTGAGGGAGGAAGGGGGCTACCATCTAAGGAAGGTATGTGGCCCCTAGAAGCTGCAAAAAACACCAAGGATGTTCCCAGGGGACCTTCAGAGGAACCAGCTTTACCAACACCAGCCATGGGCCTTACAACCTACAGAACCATAGGATAATAAAGTTGTGTTGTTTTTAACCACAAATCACCAGAAGATTTGTGGTGCTTTGTTATGTCATACAGAAAACAAATATACCATGATTATGACTTTCCACAATTTCCTGCAACAAATCTCCTGAACACTGACATCTATGCTAATACCATTTTTCATCTCTAGCTGAGTAGAGGCAAGCTCAGAAATTTAAAAAAAAATGGCAGCAAGAGATTCCTTTTCTTTGCAAAAACAAAAACAAACAACAAAACACAAAGAAAAAGAAAGCATGAGAAGACATCTATTAATTTTGAAAGAGACGGGAATGTAAACAAAATTATTCTTGAGATCTGTCCCAAAGTCATAAAAAAAGATCCTTAATGGTACAAACTTCCAGTTATAAGACTAAGTTCTGGGGATCTAACGTGCAGCATGGTGATTACAGCTAACAATATTGTATTATTTACTTAAAAGCCTAGGCTTGAATGCAGGTCTCGAACTCACAAACCATGAGTTCATGAAGTGAGCCAAAGTCAGACATTTACTTAACCGACTAAGCTACCCAGGTACCCCAAATGTTGCTTTCTTTTTAAAGTGAAACTCATATTTCTAATTTTGTGATTTTCTTTCTCAGATAGGAAGCTTATATTAATTATTGATTCTACATTTTATATAGCATCTCACAGTGTATGTGGTTCATCTAACATGCACAGTATATGTTATTTTCCTCTTCTTTTCTAATTCTTTTTTTTTTAAATATTTTTTATTTATTTCTAGGAGAGAGAGAGACAGCGTGAGCAGGGGAGGGTCAGAGAGAGAGGGAGTCACAGACTGAAACAGGCTCCAGGCTCTGAGCCAGCAATCAGCACAGAGCCCGACGCGGGGCTCGAACCCATGAACCGCAAGATCATGACCTAAGAGAAAGTCAGACGCTTAACCGACTAAGCCACCCAGGCGCCCCTCTAATTCTTTTTTTTTAAACTCCAAGTCTTATATTTGGGCATGCTTTAAGGCTGGTCCTTGGCTTTTATCTATTATTTATATATACTTTTTGTGATTTTATACACTATGGATAAATATTAAATTTACACAAATAATTTAACCACAATATTTTTCATGGTATTTTTCCATATAATAATAATAATAATAATAATAATAAAGCACATTCCCAGTATCTCCTATGTGTCAAACTCTGATAATAAGGTTAAAAATGTCTGCTTGGATTTCCACAGTCACCAAAAACCATTAGGTGATCCTTCCTTCTAAACCAGGTTTTCCTCTTGGTCCCTAATTTCTGTCAAAGGCAGGATCATCTTCCTAAAATGTCTCAGAAGAAATATGGCATTATCTTGAAATCATCTTTTACAAACTTTATTTTAAATCATTGACAATGTTTTCTTTACTGTTACTTAGTAATAACTTCTTAATCACCATGTTGTCTTCCTAGCTTATAACTGTCTTTTCAGCACTTCCATCAGCCACGTAACCAATCTCCAGTATTAAACAGAATGGAATAATGAGGAGCGTCTGTCTTCCCCATTATTACTCCGATGGATCTTTCTCTGTAATTCAGTCTTTTAAAAGAGTTCACCCATAAACACCTCATCTTCACAAAATGAAAATACATCTTTTGTCATTTTCCCATTGTAAAACTAATGTACACTTACCGAATTTCCAAACAATACGTGAAGTAGAAAGCAAAAATAAAGAGAACTTTGAATTAAAACTCAAACACCCTGTGGGACAGACAATAACTCAACAACAATGGTGAGGTCCCTAAGGGCTCAGCCTCCACTGAAATAATGATGCGAGAGCTGCTGTAAAGGTTGGAGGACTGTAAGGCATAAAAGTGGACACTGGCAACAGATGAGGGGAGATCTCAAAGGAGCCTTTTTTATTTCACAATTGTCTTCAGAGTGTGTGTCCTCTGTGGGCTACTGAATAAAATGTGCCCTGGTCATATGCCGGACCACTTCTCTCTGTTCTTTGTCCTTTACTCAGAAAAAGAAGTGTCATCACAGAGACACAAAGACCTGTGATGGGCCTCTACAATATGACTGCATTGTGATTACCACAAAGGAAACAGATTTAAAACGTTGATATTTCATGGTGCCTGAGTGGCTCAGTCGGTTAGCATCTGACTTTGGCTCAGATCCTGATCTTACAGTTTGTGGGTTCAAGTCCCACGTCAGGGTCTGTGCTGACAGCTCGGGGCCTGGAGCCTGCTCTGGATTCTGTGTCTCCCTCTCTCTCTGCCCCTCCCCCACTCATACTCTGTCTCTCTCTCAGAAATAAACTTTAAATTAAAAAAAAAATAAAACATCAGTATCTCTAAGTATCTCTGACTGTGAGAAAACTTATTCGTATTCGGCATGTGGCAAACATAAACCTTTTAAAAAGTTTCTCAAATAATGTTCTTAATTTCTTACAGAGAATGAACAACAACAACAAAAGTTTTAATCACCATCAAGAAAGATAAAACAAAAACTATTTCATCGACTAGAAAATGAATGTTTGCCAGGCACTGACTGTACCATGCAGAATTTAATTGGATTGTAATTCCACCCACGTACCTTTTTAATAAATTAAGTGAAACTTCAGTTATAGTAATATAAACACTTTCGGCCATCATTTCCATTGATCACACAACAGATAAACATGAGTTTTCTGTTTGAAGTAATCCTTAATTTGAGATTATCTCACAGTGCAATTTTTATGTTGAAGTGACTGCAAACTTGAAAATTTTAAAATGAAACCTTTTAAAATCATGATACTCTTTTCTCCCCCCTCTTTCTTTGACAGGAAAGAATCTTTTTCAGACTTTTTTTTTTTTCCTAACGAGACCTAGACCTACATCCCATGCCTCAGGTTATTAAAGCTAATGATTTCAACCAAAGTTTGAAGAATTTCATGTGGAGACGTGAGGCCATGGAAAGAACTGAGATGGACACATGTGAGGGGTTCAGTGCTTAAGGAATAAGATTTGGGCATGGGATCGAGACCTTGATGGTGTCCAAAATTCAATGTGTTCTTGGTCTGTTAATTCACACAAGTCATTTAGAAGTGTTTAGCCTCACTTTCCCCTCCTCTTAAATGATTGTGATGAAGTAGGCTATCTGACTGACCTAACAGGAAATGTCACTTGAATCAACAACGACTAGTTTCTAGCAGCTAAAAGCAAAAGTGTAGGTGGGGCCCAGGAAAAGGAATAAAGATCTCTGTCAGTGTCAAAGGGCTCAGTCAGCGTGAGTTATGTGGATGCGGCAGTGCTTTGCAGCACATTTGCCAAACACACTTGAGTTGAGATACCAGAGGAAAGGGATACAGCTACTCAGACTGTCAAAATGCCACTGCTTTTCAATTCCTCTGCTTTGTCACTGACCAAATATGAATATATACATCTTCTAGTGAACTGTAATGTTACTTGTTTTCTGAAAGCTATGTAGCTATGAACGGTGGAGAAGTTTATTGCTAGCCTGACACAGAGAAGAAGCAGGAGAGAAGGATCTTGTTTTCTCAGTTATAAATGACACAAGGCGCTTTGGGGTCTGTCCCTTTCTTTTCCTTTCTAGTCTCTGTCTCATCCCTCATGTCCCTTCCCCATCCAGCCATACTACACTTCACTTCCTCAAACACTCTAAACATCTTCTGCTGCTCAGCCTCATAATATGGTCTTCACTCTATCTAGGGTGCTCTCTCCACTTTCTCATTGTCGCCGCTAATGTGACTCAAACTTCGCATCACAGTTTGGGCATTGCTTCCTCTAGGAAGCCATACATTGGATGCTGAGTTATATGACGCCCATGTGCTATGAGCACTTTCTGCTTTTACTAGTACAGAACCTATAATATTCATTATAAATTACTGGATGAAAGTTCTTTTTCTCCAATAGCACTTACGTTCTTTGTAGGCAAAGTTTACATCTGTGAGGCCAGGTGTGCCACTGTATTTCCAGCCCTAGCACAGTTCTGGGCACACAGAAGACACTGAACACATAATTGTTGAATGTCTGACTGAATGGAGAAGTAAATGACTGTCTCTACATTTCTTTTTATGTGATCTTCATAGTTCAGTGCTACTATTCCAAAGGACTACTGAAACCTACTCCATGGTTGACATGGCCAGGTTCTGTGATTGCTTCTCTGATTGTTGCCTTGTGAAGTGGGTCATGAAGCCATTCTCTGGCTGTAACCCAGTTCTGTATGAGAAATTTAAGGGGCTAAAGTAGCTACAACTAAACCACTAGCCAATGTCATAAGCTAAATAGGGTGAAGAAACAGATGGGTATAAGGAATAAGTACGTGTGTATTTCCATATGTCACAAGCTAGGAGAAAACATAGACGGAGTTTAGGCAACTGTTTATGGACTGGCAGACTCAACAGATTATCACAAGATATAAACAAAGGCACATCATATCTTCAAGTAAAAAGGTTCTTTTTGCTTATTTTTGTTGGTGGTTCAAAGCAAAATACTTTATCTGTTGGAACCACTAAAACTCCTTGCCCATTCCTTTTACTAAGTTGTGTCACCTAGAAACAGAGCCCAATGTGAGAATTCTTGCGCACGTAACTTAGTGAGTGGACTCAACTAAAACTTGTAAGGGATAGGGGCAATGAGATATGAGGAACCTGGGCAAAGATGAGGATTCAGCTCAAGTCTGTGGTCATTCTGACCCCAGGTGAGCTCTGGAGCATGAATAGTAACACAGTGTCCCACATGGACAAGGAGTGACCTTTTGTTTCCTGTATAAGTCAATCATCAGCTACAGACTCCCCATTGTGGAGATAGTATCATTTCCCAGTCCAAGAGGCAATTCTCAGGTGACAGGTGACTCTGAGCTGTTAGCAGCCAGTACTCAACAGTGGTCAGGACACTGTTATACCAGTGAGGGAAGGAGGACTGAGCAAGGCACCAATCATACCTACACTTTTCAACTCCTAAAGGAAAAGTGTTGCAGGGCTATGCCAACTATTCCAGAAAATGATTTAAACCTTCTCATATCTGCATAATAACTGAATAGGGTCCATCCTTTTGACTGTGCCATTTCTTAGATCTGAAATTTCTGAAAATAGAGTCAAACTAATTTAATGTTGCTTGAAGAAAATGTGCACTTTTTGCTATCTCTAGATTCCCACTAAAATTAAGTTATATAAATGTCAGCTCTATAGAATTTTTCTTGAGGAATTTTTCTTCTATTTCGAGAAGAATATGAGGGAAAAGGCTCAAGCTACAGCACATGAAATTAAGTTTTGATACTTGGAAGACAAAGTGTATTATTAAACTCCAGGGCTTACTCACTCTGATAAGAATTGTTATGAAATTGGGACTCAGCCTGGATGGCTCAGTCATTTAGAATCTGACTTTGGCTTAGGTCATGACCTCACAGCTCATGGGTTCGAGCCACCCATGACAGCTCAGAGTCTGGATCCTGCTTCAGATCTGTGTCTCCTTCTCTCTCTGTTCCTTCCCGCTCCCCCACTTCTGCCTCTGTCTCTCAAAAATAAATAAAAAAACATTTTAAAAAATTGCGAGGAAGTTACTTTTATTGGAGTTTTTTGAAACTAAGAAATATTTATACTTTAAAGATTATAAGCTTAATTACCTTTTAATTCCATTATCTGTTTATGTCTTTTTGGATGAGAATGCTAAGGAATTAAATTTAAGCTTCATAGAAGGCTCTATGTGCATTTAACTCCCTCCTAAAGAAATCATAACATAGTAGAACAAACACTGAATTGGATATATATAGGTTATGACTCTCTACTAAATCAATTTAAAATAAAAAAAATTTTTTAAGGTTTATTTTTGAAAGAGACAGAACACCAGCAGGGGAGGGGCAAAGAGAAAGGGAGACACAGAATCCAAAGCAAATTCCAGGCTCTGAACTGTCAGCACAGAGCCTGACACAGGGCTTGAACTCATGAACCATGAGATCATGACCTGAGCCCATGATCTGAGCCAAAGTCAGACATTTTACCAACTGAGCCACTCAGGCTCCTAACTGGTCTTTTGACAGAAAGCCCCTGGTTGGCCTTTTGACAGAAACTTAACCTCTCTAAAAACACTTTGCTTCTAATATAAGGTGATAAGGACGAATGACACAATCTTTCCGGTTCTTTCAATAGTCTATGCTCTTATTTATTTGGTAAAAATAAAATATTTGTAAAATGCATGCATTGGAGTTGGTTGCTTCTAATACAACACAGACTTAATTTTTTTCCAGGTTACTAATATATTGTTCTATCAGTATGTAGTGAATAAGTCATCTTTCTCTCACTCATCTGAAATGCTATGATAATTAAATAATATACATTTATAATTTTATCAACTTCTGACTCTTTTATTGTTTATCGATTAATCATCTATGTACTGAAGAAGTATTTTTCGAGCACTTACTATGCATCAGTCACTAGACTCACTATGCACCAGTCACTGTACTAAGTACTGATTTAACTGTAAGTGATTGTAGCAGCATCATAGTGTTTTAACTATCATATAGCACATTTAAATGGAAGAACAAATTCTCCTTAATTATATTCTATTTTCAATATTTTTCTGGCTTATGTGTGTTGGTGGTATAGTGGTGAGCATAGCTGCCTTCCGATATTTTACTAGCTCGTCTCACCTATTTATTACTCCAAATCAAGAATCATCTTGTCAGTTTTCAAAATTCCATTTCACATTTTATTTGGATTTCAGGTAGTGTTCTTAATTTCCTAAAAGATTTGAACAAATTACTCATTCTCTTCCTTTCTAAGTGGGGACTATTTATGGGAATTTTAGAATACATTTTTGCTTACATTAGGAAGGTGTATATTATATCTGAATTCCTTTTTCCAATATTTTCAAAATTATATGGTGTTTAACTAGACAACATGGGTATTAGGTTGTAAGAATTCCTGAGTTACAATTTAAAATGAGCCTCATTCTTTGTAATTGGCTCATCTGTTTTCATTTCAAGATGACTGAGTAAGGTTTAGGTAATTATATATTTACTTGACCATCTTTCCTGGGAGTTCATTTGCATTCTCAGACAGGTACTAAGAGCACAGGCTCTGGTAGTTTATCAAAATTTCATTTTCCCTTCTTCTTGGGCCCCATCTAGACAACCTTTCCCAGATTCCCTCCCAAGTAACTGAGTCAGGCCAGTGGAATGTGAACAGAAATGATGTATATAATTTTTAGGCTTCAGCATTTATTTTTTTTTTAATTTTTTTATTTTTTTTTATTTCTAGAGAGAAAGAGAGTGTGAGCAGGGGAGGGTCAGAGAGAGAGAGAGTCACAGACTGAAACAGGCTCCAGGCTCTGAGCTGGCAGTCAGCACAGAGCCCGACGTGGGGCTCAAACCCATGAACCGCGAGATCATGACCTAAGCGAAAGTCGGATTCTTAACCAACTAACCCACCCAGGCGCCCCTAGGCTTCAGCATTTAAGGAGTATTACCCACTATTCAATCGGTTTTCCACTCTGCTGCCCCCAGGATGTAGGTGATGACAACACCCTTGGTGAACTGGACTGTGAAAGAAACACTGAATCACCACAAGAAGACCTGCTTATCTATTCTTTCATGGGAAGAAAATAAACTCCTATACTCTATATTTACCAGGCTAGTTTTCTTTTTAAATCACAGATCAGCCTGCCTTAATGTCACTTCCTAATTTTCTTGCCTACTTTAACTCATGGCACTGTGGCTTCTATTACAAATAAAACTTATTTAAAAATTTAGAGATAAATCACCATTCAAAACTCCATGAACAGTGTTCTTTCTACACTGAGAATTAGAATATAATGTAGTGTCTTAGATTGGGTTGCCTGGAATCAGATTCTGAGATGGGGAGTTGTGTACAGAGGGTTTACTGGAAAGAAACACCTGTAAGGAAGTGAGAAAGGCAGGGTTGGGCACAGAGAGAAGCCAACCCACAATGTGGCAGCAACTACCTACCTTAGTCTAGGTTCAATATGGACTGCTGGAGCTGGGCTGGCCCTTTGGCATCATCCCAACTTGAGGCACAGGAGGCAGGCCTTTGTATTTCTACATGAGCCACTATCCGTGAGCAGCTGCCTGGAGAGGGTTATAACCTTGGGAAAACAGTTTTGTGTGGCCTCGGACATGTCCCCACGAGGGAAAAAGCTAAGATCTGTCAGGATCTTCTATTCCTAGCAGTTAGTATATTGACATTTGAAAACAGGACGGGGGAAGAAAGGAGAAATCCAGGACAGGAGGTACTAGACCCCACAGTATCCAGTAGCATGCAGTTAATAATTTATTGCATGATTTTTTAAGAGTCCAAACTGAGTAATAAAAATAAATGAAGGGCGCCTGGTTGGCTCAGTCATAAGAACATACAGCTCTTGATCTTGGGATCATCAGTTTGAGCCCCACACTGGGTATAGATATTACTTAAAAAAAATTAATTAGTACCCGAGTAAATAAAGCTTTCCTTCTAGAGGGGATTTGAATATGTCATTGTTCTCCAAAGTATGGTGTATGTACTGCAGGAAATAAGCAATATCCATGGGTTATTCAGAAAGAAAATATGAATCTGTGTGCATAAAATACTTCTATAAGATATTACATAAATGACAAATACTACTAAAACAGTTAATATAAAATAGACAGTAGTACTGCCTTATACCTTGTATAAATATCTGACTTAACCTCATACCTCGTATTTCATATAGATCCTAAGATGAAGCCAGTCATAACATTGCCATTTTATGTAACATTAGTTAAGAGAAATATACTATTGGAAAAAAACTTAAGACACATGCTTTTTAAAAAGAGTTCAGAATAACACATAAATTGGTCACAATAGATGCTTGTCCCTTTGGAATTTCTTGAATCTACTCAAAGTTACTCCTATCTTTCCGGCTGTCATAAGTTGCATCACCTGGTGTTTGATAAGAATTTTAAAAGATAAATAACACAGCTCTATTTGCTTGGGAATATCTTGGTTCCTTAGGATATGTAATATATTTTGTTGCTTTGCAAGACAATATAGGATTGAAGGCACTCTTCCAAACATAAAGGTTTGCTTCACTCTATCGTATTTGTGCTATGCCACCACGCTTCCATGCCTTGCTGATTGCACGGTCTTTTTCTTTCAGTGTTCAATTACAGGATAATCTTGTTGAAGACTTTTAGATGACAGTTAGCCTCAACATGCACAGAACCATCAAGGCACATAACTTGAAATCATTAAACTATGAGTAGCTGTCTCACTGTAATTGTGAAATGCGGTTTGATTTTGGAAATGCTAAAAAGTGAAAAAAAGCTCACTTTAGAATTGGTGAAATATGTAGTGTATTACAGCTGTGTATTAATTTTTTTATTAACTAATGAATATGCACTATAAAATTTTTTTGTAGAACTGTGGTTTATATTGAGAGGGGGGTTATTTTATGAAAATGTTTAATAATGGTTTTGTTAAATAACAAATTTCTCAAATACAAATTTAAAGGATTTTGAAAATAAGAACCTGAACATGATATAAAATAAGGCAGATTTAACTAATTTTGATCCCTGAAGTTATTAAGTACCATTTTCCAGATAATTCCGTATATCTTCTTGTTTTGAATAATTTTGACCGTCTCTTTATTGCTTGGTTTCATAAGCTTCTCTACCCCTTTAAGTTTAATTATTTATTTTTGAAGGAGAAAGAGCATGAGCATGAATGGGGGAGGAGCAGAGAGAGAGGGAAAGAAAGAGAATCCCAAGCAGGCTCAGCATGGAACCTGACATGGGGCTCGAACTCATGAGCCATGAGATCCTGACCTGAGCTGAAATCAAGAGTTGGACACTTAACCAACTGAGCCATCTAGGCATGCATCCTTCTATCCATTTTTTAATAAAACTTTCAGGTCAAAACATATTCATTGTCTATTTTCCTACTTTTAAAATATTTGTTCTGTCCCTCACAGATTCTTGATAGCAGATCATATATAAACAAAAAATTATTTTTGCCCATTTTAAAATCTCACTATTACATAAGACTTAGAACCTAGTAGCCAAACCTCATTTGTGTCAATATTTCCCTTTACTTGAGTTATATTTTTTTCTTTTGTCATTGGCTTAGTTTTAAAAAGAAAGCACAAAAATTGAAAGAAAAATGTAGAAATGAAAAGAAATTCTTAGGTTTCAGTATCTGTAAATTCATGAAACAAGTAACAATTTTGGTTAAAAAAAATAGTGGCCTGAAAAACAACTTCTGATTGTTCTTATTATTATATATGTTAAGTCAAAGTATAAATAACTATAACAGAAGTTTCTTAGAGATCTAAATTATTCTTGAACTCAAAATTCACTAAAAGAACATATTTTACATAACTATCAAGCAGGGAATCTTTCTTCCTCAGAATGTTTAAATTGGTTCCAAAGCTTGTTAGGAACTCTTTTCCATCATACTCTCACCCTGACAATGAAATAAACAACATTGCTTTTCAGCTCGACTGGCACCTTCAAGCACTGGGCTCAGAAATCGTAATTAAAAACAATTTAAAAGACTGATTTCACAGTTTACTCATGGGAAGAAGTACATCTTGTTCCAATTCCACTCCTAAAAATGCCTCCCACACTATTACTGAGAAATTTTCGAAGGTCATGATTAAAATAAGCTCCTACCTTATTTTGTATGTGGTTCCATACTACCGAGGCTTCAACCATACTCCTAAATTATATCACCAGCCTGATTTCCTAGAGATAGGCTCATGTCAGCCTCTGAACTCCAGGGGAGATTCTAGACTCTATCTCTGAAAAGTTCTGCCAATAATAAACAGAAATAAATACAGACTCTTAACATGAGCACATGATTTGGCAATCCAATCTTCCAGCTGCATGGCTATCAATCTCCTCCAAACATATGTCACTTGTTTGGATGCTATCAATAGTAATATAATGATTTTAAACATGGTGTGGAGTAAAAGCATACCAAGAGTTAAACAGCAACCTCAAAAGAAATAGACTAAGTGGAAATGGATTGTCTTTTAAAAAAGAAAAAAAAAATCACATCAAACAGGAAAGGCAAAAACAGCAGGATTAACACATATGTTACCACAATTCTAAGAATCAGTAAACACAGGCAGATACTGCATATATAGAGTGTGTATGGACTTGACTACACAAAATCTTCACGTCCTAACTTTTCTTTTTTTTCAGCTTCACTGAGTTTTTTTCTCCCCAGCTTTACTGAGTGCTTTTTTTTCCAGCTTTAGTGAGGAATTGTACAAATGAATTTGTAGAATTGACAAATGAAATTGTAATAAAGCATATGCCATGATAATTTGATATACATTATACATTATGAAAGGATACTGACCATTGAGTTAATGAATACATCCATCACCTCATATACTTATCTTTTTTTTTTTTTTTTTTTGGTGAGAAAATTAAGGTTCTACTCTCTTAGCAAGTTTCAATGAAACATTTCAGCATTATCAACTCACTGTACTATACTTGTTTTATTTTTTTAAGATCCCAGCTCTGTTTTATTTTTTAAGATCTCCATGCAGTGTTTTTCTTTTTATGGCTTATTTCACTTAGCATATGCCCTCCAAGTTAATTTATGTCACAAATGGTGGGATTTCCTTCATTCGTAAGGCTGAATAATATTAATTGTGTGTGTATAGTGTAGTGTATATACACTACATTATATCTATTTTTCTATTCATCTATTGACAGTTAGGTTGGTTCCAGACCTTGGCTCCTGAGAATAAAGCTGCTGTGAACATGAGAGTACAGATACCTCTTTGAGATAGTAATTCAGTTTCCTTTGAATATATACCCAGAAATGGGATTTTTGGATCATACAGTAGTTCTATTCTAATTTCTTGGGCAACTTCCCTATAATATTTCATAGTGACTATGGCACTTTACATTCCCACAAACAGTGTACAAGCGTTCCCTTTTCTCCATATCCTCAGAAGCACTCACCTCTTGTCTTTCTGATAACAGATATCCCAAAGGTGTAAGGTGGTAACACATTGTGGTCTTAATTTGCATTTCCTTAATATTAGTGAAGTGGGGTTCTTTTCATGTTACTGTTGGTCACTTGTATGTCTTCTTTAGTTGTGCGAGTTCCTTGTGTATTTTGGATATTTACCGCTTATCGGATATACAGTTTGCAAATATTTTCTCCCATTCCATAAAATGCCTGGATATTGTGTTGATCGTTTCCTTAGCTGTGCAGAAGGTTTTTAGTCTGATGTAGTTCCACTTGTTTATTTTTTTGTTGTTGTTGCCTTTGCACTTGGCGTCAAATCCAAATAATCGTTGCCAATACCAATGTCAAGGAACTTACCCCCTATGTTTTCTTTTATGAGTTTTATGGCTTCCAATCTTACATTCAAGTCTTTATTTTTAGTTGATATTTGTAAAACAGAAGTCCAGTTTTGTTCTTTCACATGTGGATATACAGTTTCCCAATGTCATTTTTTGAAGAAGTTATCCTTTCTCCATTGTATATGCTTAGATCCTTTGCCAAAAATCAATTGACCATATATACATGGGTTTACATCTGGACTCTTGATTCTGTTCCCTATGTGAATCTATGACATGTCTTTGTTTCATGATTACTGTAATGCTTAGATAAATGTTATAATTACACCAGTATATTTCAGAATATAAATGTGGGTCTTTTTAGAGTCATCTTTTTTATACTCTCTTGGTTTCCTGGATCTGGATGTCTGTTTCTTTACTCAATTTAGGGAGATTTTTCAGCCATTATTTCTTTCATTAAGCTTTGTTCTCCTTTAGCTCTCTTCTCTCCTCTTGTGATCCTTATGATGCATATATTGATCTGCTGATAGCGTCCCATAAGTCCCTTATGTTATCTTCAGTCTTTTCTGCAATTTTTCTTTTTTGCTTCTCTGACTGGATGAATGCCACTACCTTGTCCTTGAATTTGCTGATCTTTTCTTCTTCTTGATCTAGTCTGCTAATGAACCCTTGTATTGATTTTTTTAGACCAGTTATATACTCTTCCGCTCTACAATTTCTTTTGGCACTCTTAAATTATTTTATATCTTTTTGTTAAAATTCCTACTTTGTTTATGCATTGCTCTCTTGACCTTGGTGAGCACCTAAGAGACCATTAGTTTGAACTCTCTATCAGATAAGATTTGTTTCATTAAGATCAGTTTCCATAGATTTATCTTGTTCTTTGCTGGGAACATGCCCATTAATTTTTTATTCTCTCTCTAAAAGGGACAGCTGTTTCAGGGTCCTGATAAAAGATGAGCTCTACCAGTAGTCTAGCCACCTTCTTTACTGCAGGCTGATGACTCATGTATGTGCATGTTAACCAACAAAACTCAGTAGATTGATTGGAAGTGAATTTCCCTTGATTGGAAGTGAATTTCCCTTATAATCATTTCAAAAAATGGAACAATTAAAAGCTTACAAATGGAAAGGATTACAGGAGGCTCTCTATGGTTTATTTGGGGGTAAATACCACAGGTAAAAAAGGCATTAGTAGATCTATCCTATATAATCAACTAAACTGATCCAAAAGATACATTACAAGAAACATTTCTTCTTTCAATCCATGATGCTTTTAGCAGTACATTGCAATACTACCTGTACAAATACCATCTTTGTTATTAGAAAAGTTCATATATTTAGTTACTCCCTCAAGTACTTTGAGTACAAGAAATAAAACCCCCAGGCTGAAAGGCTACAACACAACTATTCAACATCACCCTAATAACAAATGCTACCATTTTTTTTTTTTTGGCATTTGATTGCCAAGTGCTTCATTAAATACCTTATATCATTAACTCACTTAATTACCATATATATTCTATTACTATTTTTTATTTTCCAGATGAGGAGACAGACCTCTGGTGGACACAGCAATCTGCCTTATGTCACACAGACAATAAATGGGAGGTAATTTCAAACCCTTATTTTGTATAGTTCCAAAACTTGTGCTCTCTACCATTATATTATACTTTTCTATCTCAAATCGTTCATAAGATAAGCATTGTGTGATAGGTCTACAGAAATAATAAGATCAGAAATTACTAAGACTGGTTTTAAAATTTATAAGAAACTAGGTTCAATGTGACACTTTGTGCATGTCAGACTATGTTCACCTTTGTAGATATAAAGAAAAAATTGTAGACCAGTTTATTAGCATTATACTAAACTGCTTCTTAGGACTTTCCCAATGTATTCAAATAGCTCCTAGACTCTCAGCTGTCAAACAAATACAAATGGAATTATTATCAACTCTCTACAGCAATGTTAAGTATCTTTGTGTGTGTTTATTACTTTATATTTGCTCCCACAGTGCATTTTTGGTTCAGTCTGCTGGCTGTCACTCTGAACGTCTTTTATGGAGTATTTCTCTAATCCTGGAAGCAATGAAAGGAGGCTGAGCCATAAGCAATATGATTAATTTTTTCTATTTAATGTCTCTCTATTAAAGAACCTCTAAACAGGTCAACGTCTGTCCTGGACAGAAAATATATCTGCACAGTTTTGTGCAGCTGTGAAAGCAGAATAGAAATTAATTTGACTACAGAATTAGCTCTGTTTCGGAAAGACCCCAAGTCCATGGGGCATGTTCTAATGCTGACGCATACGAGGAGATTTTGAATGCCCAGTGGAGTTTCTTCTTCTCTTTTTATTCTTTCTAGACATATCAGGAAACAAGAGTGAAATGCCTCTTCCCATGTTGAATTCAGGAAGTCCACAGGGCTATATGATTGACTTAATCAAGTGTTAGGATTAAAATGCAAATAGTTACACTGAGTGTTATGTGGAAACTAATTTGACAATAAACTATTTGTAAAAAAAATAAATAAATAAAATAAAATACAAATAGTTAAATGTTTAAATGAAAAAAAAATTAAGGAAAACTGCATTCTTATATGTAAGATCTTGTTGAGTGTGTAAATGTTTCCAAAGCAGGTTGATTCATCATAAATGATGTGTACTATGGCATAAATGGTAAAAAAAAAAAAAAAAAATTTTAAGATTAAAAATAGATAATAAGAAATGAAATGCAATGGGATACGTAACAGTCTCCAAACTAAGGAGGTATCATATATTTAATCCCATTTTCTTTCTTAAATCACCATGTAAATATGAGAAAATCATTTCACCTTAGTTTCTCTCCTATGGGAGATTACAAGTGCATGAGAAAAATGAAGGGAGGTATGACTCATGGAAATAGTCACAAAGCCTTTGGACAGCTAAATAGTTCTAATATGAAAAAAAATCAGGGGCGCCTGGGTGGCTTAGTCGGTTAAGCGTCCGACTTTCGCTTAGGTCATGATCTCGCGGTTCGTGGGTTCGAGCCCCGCGTCGGGCTCTGTGCTGACTGCCAGCTCAGAGCCTGGAGCCTGTTTCAGTCTGTGACTCCCTCTCTCTCTGACCCTCCCCTGCTCACGCTGTCTCTCTCTCTCTCTCTCCTAAAAATAAATAAAACATTTAAAAAAAAAAAGAAAAGAAAAAAAATCATGATGTACCTACATTTGGGTAGATTAAAAACCTTTTTCAATAATTTGCTTCAGATTAGAACAAAGAGTAGGCTCAAATCAACACAAGAGAAAATTGTCTTGGTAATGACGGTGCCTTTAGAAAAGTCTCTATTCCCTGGTGGCCAAAGTGGTAAGAACTGTAAAATGAAAATGCATGTATGCATGCAACTATAGCCATTATCAAACCTCTTTCATATTTCTAATTAAAAATGTTCCCTTTCCATTCAAGGATCCTTGTTATATTCTACTTATTCTTTAGACTGTGACTCTGGTATCATCTTCTCAGCCAAGTTTCATGGGATACCCTGAGGAGAGCTGCGATGTTCTCTTTAGTGTTTCTGGAACTCTCTCTGTGCCTGTCTCTTGTAACATCCTACTCTAAACACTAAACTGTTAATTTTGTTTCTCTGTTCCCTTCATCAGACTGAGAGTTCCCTGGGGTTCAAAATTTTGTTTTGATTATTTTCATTCCTAGCACCTAGAACAATTCTTAATGCATGATAGGTAGTGATGAAAAAAGAGTTGGAAGGAAGGACAGAGAGGGAGGGAAGGAAAGAGCAGGAAATGAAATGGAAGAAATAAACATCATGAAAAGGTCTCTAAAGAATGACAAAGAGTAACCTTAATCACAGATTTTTAAAAAAAAATAGGTATGTCCTTCTTTTAAAATAAAAGGAGAGAATTGTCCAATGGAAACCTCCTTCTTTAGGTTTTGCTTCAGGCAGAATATGCAAAGCATACACAAAGGGAATATAGTGATTTTATTGTAAAACTATTGAGTCCTATATGTAAAAATGCCCAGTCTTCCAACAAGCATATGGTAGATCAGCTTATCCCTTAAGAATAGTACAGAAGATGTATGTAACACATGTGTACATATTATGTAAAAAAAAAAAAAAAAAATTGTAGTGCTTTTCACTTAAAGCATCTAGAATAAAAATCCAAGGCTAAGAAATAAAAATATAATGGAAAAATAATATATGTATGCACAGACATTTGATATATCTACACTCATGTGAATGTACACATGGGTTAGGATAGTAGATATTTGAATGGCAGGTTTGGTATTAATATGAATCAAGACAGCTTATTAAGCATGAGGTTTTAGTCTATGTGTGTATACATGTATATACACATTCCTATGATATAATAAGATAGATTGGGGAACACATATTTTTGTTGAAGTAGAAACTGTAAAATAACAGCACTAAACTATCATGCTAGTTTTACATTTAAAGAACTTGAGATAATAGTTGTTTATCTTAACAGAGATACTATTAATCTCAAATAATTTCCCCCTGTTTTTATGACTCAAAAATGGAGAAAATAGAGGCAATTATTATTTAAGAGGAAATGAAGCCCATCTCAAGCCAACTGTTGGGAAGAAGAAACAAAGTCATAAATGTGCTACTTAATTATAGGTTTTGACACTTTTCAGCTGAACTTCAGTTTTCTGAGGACATCACTGAGATGTCTGTGCCAATTTTTTTTTTAAAATTTATGTTTATTCATTTTTGAGAGAGAAAGAGAGCACAAGCAGCGGCAGAAAGAGGAGACACAGAATCCAAAGCAGGCTCTATGCTCTGAGCTGCCAGCACAGAGCCTGTCTCGGGGCTTGAACCCACAAGCTATGAGACCGTGACCTGAGATGAAGTCGATGATTAACTGACTGAGCCACTCAGGTGCTCCAGTGCCAAAACTTTTATTCCCCTTATTGAGGGATCAAAATGGTGAACTGGATGCTTTTTTGTAATTACAAGTAGCTCTCCAAAAGAACTCCATTAACTTATTGTACCATAAGGTAGAAAATTTTGAAATAATATGTATTTATGGTTGTAACTCTTAAGTTTACATTTTTTATCCATTTTGAGTTACATTTATGTATGATGTGAACTTCATTGTTTTGCATCTGGATATGCATTTGTCCTAACACAAAAGACCATTTCTTACCAGTGAATGGTCTTGGTACCTTTACTGAAGAAAAGGGGATTTACTTTTTGTCTAATTAGATTAGATATTCCTAACTACTTGTGTTATAGCAGAATAGTTTCAAGGGAAATTTACTAACAAACATTCTAAGTAACAACTGTTAACATACTATTACTAGTAGAAAAATCAGTCACAGAAGTGTTTAAAAAAACACAGCTCTAACTACTGTACTTTGGTGACTTATCCTAGGAGAAGTTAATTCTGTAAGAGCAGTAGACAATTAGGTATGGATAGAATGCAGATCTGTGCTCTTGACCAAGAAAAATACATATATGTTTTCTTTAAAACTAAAAAGTGAATATGACTGTAAACTAACAGTAATGTGATCATGTTCAAAATTATGACCCTCAAGCAAGGGATATCTTCCCTCAGAGTATATAAGCAACTCATGTGTAATTTCAACTGACAGTAAAATTACAACAGCACAGATCTTTGTCAACAATATCATGACTGCTATAAATGTGAAGGTCATAACACAAAATACAAGGTGACAAATTAACTGAAACCATCTTGATAAATACGTTCTACCATACTTCACTAAAATCTAAACACTCATCAGACTGCTGCTATATTTAAATTAGAACCAATAAGTGAAATTTGAATCTGTTTCCTCAAAAGAAGTCATGGAACTATTCTTTTAATCAATTTAATTTGTGTAAATTTGCTTTTCTTTTTATATTCTAAGTTCTTCAACTGTGGTTAACATCGAAGTGAAATGAAACTTCTATTCTCCTTAATCAGAGACTCATGGAAGTAACCTTAACTACTCTCTGGAATAATGATGGGCGTGTGTGTGTGTGTGTGTGTGTGTGTGTGTGTGTGTGTGTGTGTGTTTGAATTGTTATCACTACTGGTGAGCAATGAAGGCTGGATTAATAGGAAAATAGAGAATTGTATTTGTTTGTATGTGTTTGTATACATTTGGTCATACGCCAGGAAAAACTCAGTAACAAGTGATTAGGTTGGAAACTGCAATTCCTAATGGAGATTCAAATATTTCTTAAGAAAACTGAGATTTTAAAACTAGTGTATGTTATTTAGGTGTGATATGGACATACTCATTATCTTAAGTACTTCTAATCAGCATTAATGAATGTATTGACTGAACACCTACAGAAATAATACCTCTGTCTGATTTACTTGGATGAAGTAACTATTTCATTAATCAAAAACTAATGCTCTCCCATTGGTATGTAGAACTGGTAGTTAATACAGTAAAAAAGGCAACACTGCCACCAAACTGTCTTCCCATGTTAAATCTGGCAACTCAAATTGCTATCTAGATCCTGAGATAGTTTGAAGAGAAAAATCACAGGTGTTTGTTTTTCTGAAGTTACTTTTTTCTATTTTATTCTGAGAGAGAACCTAGTGATACCATTCTTAGCAAGAACTGAGTGAGCTGAAGTCAGAACAACTACTCAATTATTTAAAAGTCTAAAGTTCTTAAATATTCTTGCACTTTTAAGAGGAAAATGTCATTTCTTCTATCCCATGTCTGAAATGATCCTTCACTTAATCTAACACCTAAGCCTGTGGCTTTTGATGTGAATATCAACAATCTTCACACTGACTTTAAGCTTTGTGGCTTGAACTTGCCTTCTTTTTTAAAAAAAAAAAATTTATTTATTTTTTGTGTGTGAGTGTGTGTGTGTGTGTGTGTGTGTGTGAGAGAGAGAGAGAGAGAGAGAGAGAGAGAGAGAGAACGGGAGTGGGGGAGGAGTGGAGAGATTGGGAGACAGGAGGATCCGAAGCAGGCTCTGCCCTACAGCACAGAGCCCAATGCGGGGCTCGAACTCACAAACAGTGAGATCGTGACCTGGGCCCAAGTCAGACACCCATGAAATTGCCTCCTTAACTTCATTCCAGATATTAGAGTTTAGAGACAAAGGAAGCTGGGGTGAGGTGTCTAGGAGAGAGAAATTGGGTGATGGACTAGGCTGACCAATTTAGTCCCTATTGGTCTTCCTTGCAGGCAGTCATATGATCAAGATGTGGACAACAAAAAGTTAAAGAAAATTTGTTGGGTTGGGGGTGCTTCTGGGAAAGCTTTATAAAAGAGATGAACTCGGCTGGCATGGAACTTTGGATTTTTCTCTTTGATCTTTGTCTACTCATTCTAGTGGAGTAGACATAATGCCTATAGAAGCAGCAGTCTTCTTGCGATCATGACAGCATATACAGGAAATAAGAAGACAAGTTCTTGAGCATTTGCAATCACTTTGGAGTTCAACTCCAAACGTCTTATTACTTAAGAAATTAATCTGCTCTCAGTTTAAGCAACCAGAGTAGAGCTTTATGTTTCTAGATCTAAGGGTAATTCCAAATTATGTAAGAGATCAAGTACCTGTCCCCAATATACATTTAAAGAATTTATTACAAAGCTTTTGAGATTAACTCCCACTACCATCTCTTTTCTGGTATAAAAGTAAAAAGTTGCTTTATCTGTTGGTCTTGCCCAATTGAGACATATAAAAATCTTACTGTACTTACTACTTAGTAAAGGGTCCAACTCAGAGAATAAAACAACTGTGAGGAGGCAGTAGAAAGAAGCAAAATAGAATATGGCAAAGTAGGAGTTCCCACAACATCAACCTATGAAGATCAGCAGGACTTAAATCTGGGAGAGCTGGAGGGTGACAGGAAACTGAAACCTTGTCCTTAAAGAGCCAGGACACTAAATAACTTAGCCCTAGACACAGTATGGAAGCAGTAGTTTAAGAACCGTTTAGGATATACATGAAGGAGATTTATTGACTAATCTTAAACTGTGTGGTAGAGGGGCAGGGATATGCAGGAGATTTCTCCAAGAACAAAAGTGCTGGCAGGTGCCATTTTTCTTGTTCTTCCCCAGCCTAGATAGCTGATGCTTGCTGGAGCCAGTTTTAACAATTTCCATCTACCTTGATAGCACCATATGACCCACCCCACCGAACATGCCCACCTCAGCAGACATCCCCCCCAACAGTGGCTCTTGCAGCCTCACACCTGGAAGGTAGCCCCAGCTGGTGCCACTCCAGCGTGACTCTTGCCCTGGGGAGAGGGAAAGATAACCCCGTACATCAGCATCCCTATAGTTGCTGTAGCCAGGCCTATTAGCTGGGTGTGCAGGCTGCAAGCCATGCCCTTTGGTGTGCCTGAATCTGTGGCGGAAGCTAACTGCAGACAGCTAGACGGAGTGCCAGCACCACCCACCAGCAAGCCTATGACAGCTTCAGCCAGGCCTCTCAACAGTGTGGGGAGCAAACCCTCCGCAGCATGTTCAGTAGGCAAAGCAGATCATTGGAGCTGTCTGGGCTGAAGGCCAGACACACCTACCAGTGTGCCTACAGCGATTACAGCTCAGACACCACAGGAGGGTACATAGAACCCAATAGGGGACATTCTTGGAGCACAAGTTTTAGTGATGGCGGGGATGGACGCACACTATAGGCACAGAAGGCTACTACTTTCAAGACAGGAGACACAGCTGACCTAGCTAATAATATATAGAAACAAACACAGAGTGAGACAAAATGAGGAGATAAATATGTCTCAAATGAAAGCACAAGACAAAAACCACAGGAAAATAGCTAAATGAAATGGAGATAAGTAATATGCCTGATACACAGTAAAAATTAACAGTCATAAAGATATTCACTGGATTGGAATAAAGAGTGGATTAACTTAGTGAGAACTTCAATAAAGAGATAGAAAGAATAAAAAAGAACCAGCCAGAGCTTAAGAATACAATAATTAAAATGAAAAATACACTAGAGGGAATTAAAAGCAGATTAGAAGATATAAAAGAACAGATCAGTGATCTGGAAGACAGGGTAATGGAAAGCAACTAAGTGGAACAGCAAAAAGAAAAAAGAATAATAAAACCATGAGAATAGGTGAAAAGGACTCTATGACATCATCAAGCAAAACATTCACATTATAGGGATTCCAGAAGGAGAAGAAAAAGACAAATACTGTATTATTTTATTTATGTGTAGTACTTAGAAAACAAACACACAAAGCAAACAGACTCTTAAAAATAAAGAACAAACTTGGGTTTTCATGGAAAGATCTATCACTTTTATATTGCATTATTTCTCCAGATATGGGAAGAAACATTTTTGGTACACTCTTCTGAGATCCATGTTAATATGATGGCAAAATGAGGATGAAAAGGGATTTGTAACTTCAAGTTATTTTCCTTTCTCTCTTTCTTCATCCCACTGCCCACCTTCATTTTCAGTTACACTACCTCTGGGGTCTTTGTATTTTCTGTCTCCTCTTTTTTCTCCCTATCCCAATTCTAAAATCAGATCAAAGATCAATGTAGAATTTGGACTTGGCTTGAATGACAGCACTGGAGGGTCTTTACCAAGTGCTACTAAATGAATGGGGAGAAGAGAATATCAATAATGTGTGAAACAGGCACATGGGTGAGCTACAAACTAACATGACTTCTTATAGCATCACAATAATACTACAGGGCTTCCAGTATTAGCCATCCATTTGTAGCTAACTGTCTGAATTTCTGAAGCCTTGTTCTTCTAAATTGTACAGCTGATGGAAGGAAACGAACAGAACCATGATTTCAACCATAAGTGAACATTACAATTGCCTAGGGGTGCTTCTTTTAAAAAAATGATGCCTGAGCCCCCAGAAAAAAATCAATTTTTTTCTGGTTAAAAGCATTAATTTATTGATAATAATATCAATTAACAGCAACATTTCACAGACATGTTAAAAATGATCCATTACTTCTAAGATAATAAGACTTCTAAAAAACATGGATATGGAAAAATTGGGCATACAGGACAGGAATTTTGTTCATGTATATAGTAAATATCAATTATTTACAGGGACACCATGTACTGTTTTTAAAAAAGGAATATTAGGGGTGCCTGGGTGGCTCAATGGGTTGAACATCTGACTTCAGCTCAGGTTATGATCTTGCGATTCATGGGTTCAAGCCCTGCATCAGGCTCTGTGCTGACAGCTCAGAGCCTGGAGCCTGCTTCAGATTCTGTGTCTCCATCTCTGTATCTGCCCCTACCTCACTCACGTTCTGTCTCTCTCTCCCTCTCTCTGTCAAAAATAAACAATAAATAACATTTAAAAAAGGAATATTAAAGGAAAAATATTTTCCTCCCATCATGAATTATTCCTTTTTCCCTCTTTTTAGCCAGTATGCTATAGTCAGAGCTTACAATGATGATGGCACTGACTGAGTTATGGAAAAAATGAAAGGGTGACTAAATATAATACTAAACGAGTAAAATAGATTTAACAAATATGGCTAAATATAAGGTTGTCCTTGGCAATAAAATAGTTTATAGCTACCCAGAGCCATACTGTGTTTAATACTTTGATAAATGTGGACAGAATCATCTGAGGCAAACAAGGGTAAAAAAAAAAAAAAAGTCCTCTAATATTCCATGACTAGGAATGTATCTCATGGATAAAATACTGTGTGTTTTAGTTTTTAAAGTTGGGTCAATTTCTACAACTCTTTGGGCTTTGCATCTCACAGAATCAAAGTTCTAGATTAATGGAAGATTATAGGACAGAAGGGACCCTGAGCACCACAGCAGTAGAGGACAATCCAAAGACAAATGTGCTTCTCTGGGCAAGGATCAGATCTTTCCCTAGAGGGAAAGCTGACTTCCTGCAGTAAGATTGGCAGCTATATTAGCTGCTCGCTGCACTTTTACAGATCAAAATCATGAACCAAACACTCTAAAATGAACCAACCCAAGCTGCCACTCTGTGCCCTCCCAGGACTGCTTTTGATTGAAATGAATTTCTTTAAAAAAAAAAAAAGAAAGAAAGGCAATGCATAATGTGAATGTCTTTGTCACTAGTGTTGACAGTCTAGCTCTAAAATTAGGGCTTGTTCTGGGTCTGGCATCTTTCGAAACATATAAAAGAATACAAGAGTGAACATGCAGGGTTCAGTTTCACTTTGAGCAATATAATTTACTCTGTGGGAATCATGAAAGCAAAATTAGAAAGACATGAAGGTTTGGGATAGCCTGAGAGGCCTGCCTATCCTTCTGTTGATTAGTTTGCTTTTCATTTTCTGAAGTATAACCTAGGGCCTTATAACGAACTTGCATTTGCTTCAGTTGAAATATGCTCTTGTCACTAGGAAATGTATTTCCAATTCCCCAACAGAATTTGCTGGACAGTAGGACAATTACATTCTGAAGCAACCTATACATTTGACATGTCACAAGTTATAAGAGACATGTTATTTCCCTCTTGTGTTAAAACAGAATTGAAGCAAAATATGACCAAAGGCTTATAGATAGCAACAAAGAAGTGCCTGGCCAAACTCTTGTTCTTCCCACAAAATCCAATTTAGGGGGAAAAAAATTAGAAATTACTTTCTTTCACAATAGAGATCTGTCGCTTTGTGGAATTGATTCCTAAGACAACAATGGAGCACAAAATAGATTCTGTAATACACATTTAATGAATATAGATTTCCTGACCAAGGAGGTAGACTCAACAAACGTCATCAAGTGACATGGCTCAGATTTTAGTTTGCTAGTCTCTAACAAACCGGCTTGTAAGTATGAAGCCTTGGAGAAACTGGACAAACATTACTTCAGTCAGCTGCTCAAGGTTTACATCAGCAGTTAATAAGACAGATTGATAATGTATTCTTTTTTTAATGTTTTATTTATTTCTGAGAGAGAGACAGAGAGAGAGAGCGAGCGAGCATGAGCAGAGGAAGGTCAGAAACAGAGGGAGACACAGAATCCAAAGCAGGCTCCAGGCTCTGAGCTAGCTGTCAGCAGAGCCCGACGTGGGGCTCGAACCCACAAACCATGAGATTATGACCTGAGCCGAAGTTGGATGCTTAACTGATTGAGCCATCCAGGCACCCTGATAATATATTCTTTTAATATGACCTGATAAAAATGGTACTTTACTTCTGTGGTCTTCTTCCCCAAAATCCATAACCTCAGTCTAAAACATCAGGCAATTCCTAACTGAGGGATGATCTACAAAGTACCTGCCCATTATTCCTTAAAACTATCAAGGTCATGAAAACAAGGAAAATCTGAAAAAACTGTCACAGCCAGGAGCAGCCTCAGAGTTCATGAGGTTAAACAAAATGTAGTGTCCTGGATGGGCTCCTTTAACGGTAAAAGGGCATTGAGTAAAAACTCAGAAAATTTGAATAATCATGGATTTGGGTTAATAAAAACACATTAATGTTGGTTAATTAATTGTGACTAATATACCTACCATATTAATGTAAGGTGTTAACAATAGGGGAAAGTGGTTACAGGGTGTATGGGAACTCTACTTATTCTTTGCAAGTTTTCTACAAGTCTAAATCTATTCTAAAAGTAAAGGTTTGTTAAATATGAGTCTTTTAATTTTTTCCTATACTAATACTTTATTGGGCTGCAAAATTCATTTTACAGGTAGGAAAATTGAGTCACAGAATTTAAATAGTTTTAGCCATAGGACTGCATCTGTATAGGGAAGAAAAAAAAAAGTTGGAATCAAGTTTGTTCATTTCCAAAGGCAAAACTCTTTCGACCATGTTTAATGGCCAAGCTTATAATAGTTTGGAAATAGACTATGACCGGCAACTAACTATAGTTTGGCTCATTAATTCACCTCCTTCAAGTATTTGCTCAAACCTCACCTCCTCCAGTGAATCTACTCTGACCACTGTATTTAATATGGCACAAAACTCCTGATTTCCCTTAACTTAATACTGTTTTCTTTTTCCATAATGCTTTTCATCCTCTAACATATCATAAAATGTATTTATTACCATGCTTGTTGCTTACTGTGTTTTCTCCCACTAGAATCTAAGCCACAGAAGATGACACATCTTTATTATATTCATTAATATAACCTGATCACATAAAACAGTACTTAGCACATAGAAGATTCTTAACAAATGTCTGCTGAATGACTGAATCAACCAATCTTAGCCCAGTCAGAATTTCTGGGGAAATACCTTCTGTTCTTTGAGTAAAGACTTTGCATAATCTCAGTTCACATGATTCACATACAGAGGTAGGAAATGACTTCATTTTTTCCAGCCTCTTCATTTTAACCTATCTGATTTAGATTATAACATATGTCCTGACCATCTTTCCCAGATATTAGTCATTTTGTGTTTTTGACATTTCATTCCTCTGAGTCTTCCTCCTGAACTGACATTGCTAAAACTAACTACACAAAAAAGACAAGAGATAACAAGTGTTGGTGAGGGCGTGGAGAAAAAGGAACGCTTGTACACTGTTGATGGGAATGTATGTTGATATAGTCATTACGGAAAACAGTATGCAGTATGCAGGTTCCTCAAAAATTTAAAACTACAACCAGAAATCCCACTTCTGGTTATAAATCTAAAAGGAACTGAAATCACTATCCTGAAGAGATATCTGCCCTATCAAGTTCACTGCAGCATTTATGAGAGTCAAAATATGGAAACAAATTAAATGTCTGTCAATGGATGGATGCATAAAGAAAATACGGTCAGGATACACAATGGAATATTATTCAGCCTTAAAAAAGAAGGAAAGCCTGTCTTTTGCAACAATGTGAATGAACTCGGAAGACATTATTCCAAGTGAAATAACCAGACAGGGAAAGACAAATACTGTATGATCTCACTTATATGTGAAATCTAAAAAAGTAGAATTCACAAAAGCACAGAGTAGAATGATGGTTGTCAGGGGCTAGGGAATGGGGGAAATGAGATGTTAATCAAAGGGTATGAACTTTCAATTCTAAGATTATTAAGTTCTGGAGATCTAATGTATAGCCTATGACTATAGCTAATAATTTACTATACACTTGAAATTTTCTAAGAAAGTATTCTTACTGCTCACACAGAACAAAAGGTTAACTATGTAAGGTGACAGATATGTTATTAGTTTGATTGTGACAATCATTCCAAATGTATACATATATCAAATCACCAAATTATATACCATAAATATATGTATTGTTGTCAGTTATACATAAATAATGCATTAAAATGGAAATAAAATTAACATCAATACTAGTAATCACTGATACTATAATCACTCAACTGTATTAGCTAAACTCTTGTTATTCTGAAATATATTTTTATAATATCAAATATCCTTATCTTTTCATATAGCCTGCAAATTAAGAAACCAGATCTCATTTTTTTCTATATATTCCTAAATATTTGTCTGCAGGAATTGGTATTATCATAGTATTACTGAGGAAGTCTAAAAGGATCTCCAGCTTCTCTTCTTTCACTTATATTGCTTTGCCCTGCTGTTGAAATTAAACAACATTTTCCAGCAACATGTCAGTCACTGTTATGCCCCCCTTTTTTAATGTTTTATTTATTTATTTCTGAGAGAGAGAGAGAGAGAGAGAGACAGCATGAACAGGGGAAGGTCAGAGAGAGGGGGAGATACAGAATCTGAAGCAGGTTCCAGGCTCTGAGCTAGCTGTCAGCACAGAGCTCGACATGGGGCTCAAACCCACGAACCGTGAAATCATGACCTGAGCTGAAGTCGGATGCTTAACTGACTGAGCCACCCAGGCGCCCTTGCCCCTTTTTTCCTGATGCACACATATCAGAAAGCCATAAATCAGTGCAGCCAAATATGTTGTAAACACTATATGTCTAAAGGGATTAGCCAATATTTATGCTATGTGTTATCTATTTCTGCAGTGGAAAAGGAACAATTTGGGTTTAGAGGGAGGAAAGAATAATGTCATTTCACTTTGCTTGATCAGAGAAACTTTATGGAGGCTGTTGCATTTATATGCAACTTTAATGATATTTCAGGAACTAAATTTGCATCTGAGGTTTGTCTCCTGTGGAGTCCAGTGCAGTCAGCTCACCGTGTATGTGTGTATTATCAAGCCCCTCCATTAACTGTTTGTGATCTAAAATTAGACTATTTTGAGTATAGGAAGGCTAAAGTATAAGACTCCCCAGACTGCCCTTTTGCTATTGATACTAAAATGGAAATTAATGATCTATAACATCTTTTTCAACTGTAGTATTCATTTTCATGCATTCGGCAAGTGGTTATTGAGAAACTACTATACAAAAGAGTGTGAAAAGCACTGTGGGAGATACACAGACAAAACAATGAAAACACTGCCTCCAGGTAGCATGCACTGCAAATCTCAACGAATAAAGCAAGATAGAAAGTCATGCACCACAAATAGGACAAAAAAACGTGTAATGTAAGCATCTCAGGAGGGAGAGGGAGAAGTGAGGGACACCTGCTGGAGGAGTTTGAATAAGACCCTGAAAGACAGCGTGAAATCAGGAGACTGGTATGGAAAGACTGGAGAAGCATCCTCATGCCAGAGATACTTATTAGATATGAATGCTTGGGAGAAGTGAAGCCATGTGAGTATATGTTTAACACAGCAAGGAAGCATATGTAGATGAAGAGGAGAATGGGTAATTGAAAGTTCCATGAAAAATATCACATTTAAAAGAATAATGAGGGAGTGGACCCAGTGATTAGGCCAAAATAGAAGGCAAATCAGAAAAGATGAATTTCCTGTGCACCAAAGGAAGAGAGAGCCTAAAGAAGGAGATCAGTAGTGGTACATGCTCAAAAGGGGTCTATTTAGTGAGCAATGAAATGAGCCATTAGATGCATGATTTTTAGTTCACTGGAGATCTTACCAAGGTTGATTTCAAAATTAATGACAAATTTAAATTGAAATGAATTGAAAAACAGATGAAGCTAAAGAAGTGAAAAATAATTAGAGGCTCATCTTCAGTAATGTGTTGTTAAGAATAACAACAGACGGTGGTGGCTTGGGTGCAGGGTAAGGTTACAGTGAGCTTTTAAAGAATGAAGGCAGTTTGAACAATCTATAGATGAAAAGAACGGAATCACAGAGAAGTAAGAAGATACAAGATTAAAGAAAACTTTTGAACCAAGGGCTTGGGGAAACTGAGAGGGATGACTGATTACAGAGGTGGAGATGGCATTTTGGAGAGAAAGATTACCTCTGAAATAAGAATGCAATATATATACTTTTAGGGAAGGGGATGGATAGGCAAGTTACAGAGGCCCACGCAGATTACATCCATTTTTGTTCTAAAGGAAAAGATAAGTCTTACTTTTTTTTTTTCAAATGAGGGATTTAAAGGAAGAAAGAAGGCTATACAAATATGATAAAGTTTTGTAGCAACCCCTGGGGAAAAGGCAGAGACAAGGCTATAGCATGTCTAAATTACCTTCATGATCAACACTCAGAACTGCTCTTTGGGAAGAGTCCCTCTCAGCATACCATACTATGAATTGACTAGACTTAAAATGAAGGGTAGTAGACAACTTAGAAAACTACTAAACAGTTCATGCAAAATGCAGTGAGTGTTTTATTTGGAGGCATTAGTAGTAATAAGTTAAAAGGAGTAGGAGTAAAACATGCAGCATTTGGCAATGGTTTTCTTATGCAAAATTGGATACCTAATATTTCACTTATTTCTACCTGTCAATCTGAGAAGTTGATAGAATAAATTTCTTATAACCCATCCTAAAAATTAAAAAAAAAAGAAAGTAACTTTCTAAGAAAACAAAATTAATTGTAAACCAGAGCTAGGACAAACTTGCCCTTACTGTTTATCCATAAATTCTATCACTAAATTATATTAAAGTCTAATATAACTTTTAAAAATCATTTCGTCATGGAGGAGACAGAGGTTTTGATTTTATATGGCACTCATTTTGCAATAACTAGAGGCAAAAAATTCAATATTAGTCCTAAACGGTTTTCTATATTTAGACATTGTGACATGTGCCTGGATTTTTTAAAATATAAATTTGATATTTGATTTTTATTCCTCTTTAGTAGAATGCAAACTTTTTTTTCTTTAAGCACAAGCAAAAGTGGTAGATTAGTTACCATTTCAAGCAGTCGAGGAAACACCAAAATCACCCCAGTCCAGCAGAAATGCTGTGGTCATGTGTAACAACCACACATCATAAGCCAACTAAACTTAGCAAAAACTATTCCAATTTTACCTTTACGCTCGACCAATTCACACACAAAAAAATCTCAATAGTCTTCTGTATCTTGTGAAATTTAAAGATCCAAAACAAATAAGGACTGAAAAAATAAACAGCCAAATTATTAATTCTTATCAACCTTACCAATAGATCATGCATCTACTTAATCTTCACATACCTGAACATTTTTGTTCTAAGCACATTATATTGAGCTCAGTGAGCTTTAGAATGGGCATACTACCTGTTTTGCTTGTTTACAATATCACCAGATGTAGAGTTTGATAACCTCACTGTACTGTTTTCTTTTTTTTTTTTAATATATATTTTTAAATTTATTTCTAGGAGAGAGAGAGAGACAGCGTGAGCAGGGGAGGGTCAGAGATAGAGGGAGGTACAGACTCTGAAATAGGCTCCAGGCTCTGAGCTGGCAGTCAGCACAGAGCCCAACGTGGGGCTCGAACCCACGAACCGCGAGATCATGACCTAAGCGAAAGTTGGACGCTTAACCGACTAAGCCACCCAGGCTTCCCTCACTGTACGGTTTCCAATCGGCCTGGTATTCCTGGAAATTTTCTGGAAGCAAACTCTGCCCCGAGAAGGGGTTAGCAAAAGGTTCCTTCTCCACAGATTTTCTACCTGAAGCTTATAAGGAGGCTCCCTTCCTCTTTCATCTGAAAATGTAAACTCACAATACTAGGAACATGATCTCCACTTAAGAAACATTTAAGACAGGGGCGCCTAGGTGGCTCAGTTGCTTAAATGGTTGACTCTTGATTTCAGCTCAGGTCATGATCTCATAGTTCATGGGTTTGAGTCCCACGTCAGGCATGCACTGACAGTGCTGGAGCTTGCTTGGGATTCTCTCTTCCTCTCTCTTTGTCCCTCCTCCACTCTCTCTATCAAAATAAAAAATTAATTAAAAAAATAAACACATTAGATAAAGTCCAAATAGGGAAGTAAATATTAAAGGGCACACACAGAGAATCTGGCTGACACTCACTCGTTAGTTCCATTTGTCTCCAATCTAACTTCACCCATTATTTTTCCACAACTTCATGCGTCAGTCTTTCAGTGAACCTCTAAGACCAAAAACTACCAAATAAACCTTCCCATTTGGACTCACTGATTAGGAACAGTGGTGGTAAACCTGCTGAAATTTGAGGGGAATTTACTATAACTCACCATTATATTGCATAGAGCTCAAGAGTACAATCTCCATAGGCGGGCGGACAATTTGAATCAGACCTCTATGTTCCATTATTTCTTTGGTGTGGGGAAAATTATTTAACATTGTTAGTCCCAACTTTCTCTTTTGCAAGAGAGGGGTCACGATAATAGTTACTATCTTGGGTGCTTATTAATTGTATAAAATGAGATCGTGATTTTGAATTCTTATTAGAGTGTTTTGCATATAATAAATATTCAATAAAAATATACCTATCATTTTCTATTACTATTTATATTGGTTGTCATTAGTGTTATTATTAGCAAGTGAGAAGAAAACCAGTTATTCAGGAACTAACATTGACATTGCTGCAATAAAGATGGTGTGGCTTTGGGTTAAGGAACATGACAAAGAGCACCCTTTTTGCATCAGTCATGTTTTACAGAAAAGACATATTATGGAACATTTCAGTCTCTCCTTATGTTAACTATTTTGAGATCTAAGTGAAAAGTGAAAAAGACAATAAATCCAGCCTGCCACACCTTTACATATCCCTTTTTAGAAACATGCATAAAGTTTGCCCATTTAAAAAAATTGCATTGGCTTTTTCATATGGATTTGTAAAGGTTCTTTATATTTAATATAAATACTTTTTAAAAGATATGTACAGTAAATATATCTTCCTATTCTGTGATTTGTGTTTTTACTATCTTAATGGTATCGTTTGATGAAGGAAGTTCTTAATTTTACTGAACGCAATTCATCAGTCTTTTCCTTCAGTGTTATTGCTTTTGAGGACTGTTTACAAAATCTCAACCTACCATAAGTATATGAAGAGTTATGAATGGCATGCTATAAAAGCTTTGTTTTTTAAATTTTTTTACTACCGTCCATCTGCAACTGATATTTTTTGTGTTTGATGTATAATATAGGATTAAAAGTTCACCTTTTTTTCTATATTGATTCCATATTGGTTTCCATTAGATTTCTTCGTTGTTCTTGATTCCTTCAATTTCCATGCAAACTTTAGAGAGAGCTTACTAATTTCCAAAGGGGGGAAATGTCTCATGATTCTGAATAGTATTGCAATGAACCTACAAGCAAATTTTGGGAATTGTTGATACATAATGTTTATTTGTTCAATCCTTTAACAAGGTATGTCTTCCATTTATTTAGGTCTTCTTTAATCCCAGTAGTGATGTAGTATTCAGTTATATGTCATGCATAACTTCTGTTCAGTTTATTCTTTCATATTTGATTTTATTGATGTTGCTATAAATAGTACATTTGTTAAATTTATTTTCATAAATTGCTGCTGTTATTTGTAAGGACATTTAATTTTTATTTTGACCTTATATATAGAAAACTTGTAAAATCATTTGTGAATATGAATAATATGTGTGTAGATTCTTAGTGGAAAAAGGCATTTATTAATTTACCAGATTGTTAATCTAAAAGACATCAGACACTTCAGACACTTCAAATCCATTTTCTCTTTCTTTTTTATTCTTTTTCCTTGGAAATAGCAGCATCTCCAATCCAGAAACAGAGTTGTCATCTATGACATTTTTTTCTCTTCAACAATCAAAATCTGTAGATTCTTTTTCTTCATATGACTCAAACTTATCCCTTCCATATCTTCCCCACAGTCTTGCTTTACTTAGTTTAGGTCCTCATCATGTCCTGCCAGAACACTTAAAAGGAGCATCAAAATAATTCCTGTTCTCCCATTGAATCCTTCCCATGAAAATCTTCTCATAACACTCTCATGCTTGTTGAAGAAGTACCAAAATTTGGCTTTTTTAAAACATTTTTTTTGCATTGATCTGGATACATATTCTTAGAAGATAATTTGTTTCCTGAATTAGAACACCATTTCCCATAAGACTTTGTTCAGAGGCTATTGACTAATGCTCATATCCATATTTATGTTACTTTTTTCTGCTTTATATAGCAAAGTTTAAAATTTAAGCAGAAACATAAGCAAAAGAGCCAATGCTTTTGATTAATTTGTACTTTTGTTCATAAACTTGTTTGATGATCAGTTAAGGCTAGATTTCCTTTTAAAATTATGAAAATTTTCATTATTTTTGTTTTGTTTTGTTTTCTTTTGATGTAATTGGTCTTCATGACCTCTGCAGTGCAGAGAGAAGATTCATGAAGTTATCAATAAGCTTTAAAACAATATTCCATTAACTCTGTTGTAGTTAGAAATAAATACCTGGGCCACTGATTGAATAATGTAAAGATTTTGAATAAGCACATTGATTGAGCTGCTTGAAGCCTTACACTGAACTTGTGTTTAACCTAGAGTGCAGAGGCCTGATATTTAATTCCAAAAGTCTCAGTGAGCTTAGAGTGCTAAGCCAATAAATATCTCAATCTGTTTCTTGCATTGACAGTAATATTACCAATATCTTTGGTATTTATAGGGAGAAGGCATATTGAAAATGTGTTTATATATTTTTAAATGGAATGTTTCTCTTCAGTGAATACATTTCTACTTTGTAGTTTCTGAAATATCACCTGAAGCAATTTTATTTTCTATAGATCTGAAATATGTCCATTAATAATACTGCTGACTAATAACTCAGCGAAAAATACTTTATGACTCTCGGCACAATACATTAACGTGATTCAAAGTAATCTTGATTGTCAGTGCTGTATTTGTGGAAATTTTTATGTCTTTTCTCTTTATGACCTTTGCTAACATATTTGAGTAACAAAATTGACAAAGATTAAAATAGTAATAATTTTTCCAATTGGTAGAATTTCTGGAATTGGTGGAAGCAAAATCGGCATATTAATGGAATATTAATTTTCATGGCTTCACTTGCTCTTCATTGATTAAAATTCCTGATATGACACATAAAATTCTCTATTCCATTCTAACTGCAGGCATTTCTGCTAAATTAGTCCTACCTTACTCTTCCTCAAAGAACAATAGTGCATCAGATCATAGCTAAAGGCACTTGAGAAAACCAGTGCTGCAAATAGAAAAATCTCATTCACCATTTCTTTGATCATAGTCTTTAAATTGGAAGCAGAAGTCTCCTATGCTTCTGTCAAATCAGTTGGGACTGGTGTGAAAGCCCAAATTGAAGTTCATATACTCAACAAATCAAAAGCTAAATGAACTGTCTGGAAGTCTAACAGAGTGTGATGAAGAGCAGTATAATTTTCCATCTAAGTTGGTCAAGTTACCCCTGCATTACACGCTACACCTGCTATAGTGCTTTATATCACCCTCCCATTCTTACTTGGTGACTATAAAGTACTTTATGGCACTCTTAGTAATAGTAAAACTTATAGAAAAAGCAAATTCCTGCCTTGCATAAATATATATGCTTATAAATATGTCCTATAATATTATTCAATTTTCTTAGTATGATACCCCTATGAAGTTTTGTTTGCATTGCTATTTTGCTTAAACCAAAAGTGCTTCCTATTGCTCTTAAGAGTCATTAAGAGCTTCTATCCATCCAGTAAGTTAGCATTAGTTCAAAATATCAATTATTCCCCTAACTACATAGATTTAGAGGTATCAATTTGCAAGACAAGGTAGGCTATTTGTTACATGTGTTTTCCAAACAGAAGTTGGGAACAATTTCCATAACAACTCCTTTTAGGAACAACTATAAATGGATAATCAAGGAAAATGCTCAAGGTCCTATTGTCCTAATCATACTCCATTATGATCTCCTTTGTTTGTCAATATAGTTCTTTAGGGCCCCATAACAAACTAGGCACAGAACTCCCAATGTGATATAATCTGAGGAATAAAATCAACTATTAACTTTTGGTCTAATACTTGCAATGCAGCCTAGGATGTATGATTATATTTTATTAGCAGCTAAACAGAATTCTTCACTCATATACACCAAAATCTTCTTTTAGAAGTGAGTATTTTTAATTCAAGTTACATTTTTCCACAGATGTCGTATGTGATCACATCTTCAATGTCTAATCTCTTCAAACTCGAAATGTTCTGAGTAGTGTACTAGCCTATAAGCTCCATAAAGGAGGAGGTATATGTGTCCTGTGCATTATTAGCTCCCTAGGCATTTAATACAGTGAAGAGTATATATTCACTCATCCAGCCAATGAAATTTCATTATTATATAAGCTATTTTTGAAGGAACTTAGACTAAAGAAATAAGTCCCTTTCTTCTTGCATTGTCTAGTGAAGGGAGAAAGATAAACTGTATAATATGTTAGAAGTTTATTAGTGATAAATACAGCAGGGAAAGATGAGCAAAAGCGCCAAGGTTTGGTTTGTCGTTTTAAATACAGTGGCTAGTGTAGGCCTTTCTGTGAAAGTTACATTTGAACAAAGATTGGAAAGATAAAGGGGTGAGCCCTAAAAACACAGGGAGAAAGAGTGGTCCTTGAAGCACTAACAGCCAGGGCAATTCCTGATGTTGTAACTGACTAACCAAGAGGGGACCAGAGATATTAGAGCTCTTCTCTCAAGAAGGCAGAAAAGTAGCAGGGAGCCAGTAGGTCTTATACGGCCTTGTAGATCATTGTGAAGAGGCTGACCTTGACTCTCTGTAAGATGAGAAGCCCTCAGACAGTTCTGAGCCAAGAGGTGGCATGATCTGATTTATATTTAAAAGATGGCACTAGCTTCTTCTTTTTTTTTTTTTTTTAATTTTTAATGTTTTTTTTTTTTTATTTCTAGGAGAGAGAGAGACAGCGTGAGCAGGGGAGGGTCAGAGAGAGAGGGAGTTACAGACCAAAACAGGCTCCAGGCTCTGAGCCGGTAGTCAGCACAGAGCCCGACGCGGGGCTCGAACCCACGAACCGCGAGATCATGACCCAAGCGAAAGTCGGACGCTTAACCGACTAAGCCACCCAGGCGCCCCAAAATAGCACTAGCTTCTATGGTGAGATTAGACTGCAGGGGGACAAGGATAGGAGCAAGACTATAATTCAGAGATGATGGTGGCTTTGACAAACAGGGAAAGGGCTGGCATTACGGATATATTCTGAAGGTAGAGACCTCAGGAGCTTTTAAATGAAAGAAAAATCAAAGATATTTTTGGCCTCACCAACAATAAAGATGGAGTCACCACAAAATGAGATGTAGTAGAGCTCGACGCAGGGCTCCACCCCACGAGCCGGGAGATCATGACCTGAGCTGATGCTGGTCACTTAACCAACTCAGCTACCCAGGAGCACCAACAGTAAAAATCAAAGAGGCATAGGTTTCCATTGTACCCATTATCACCATTAACAACCCCAAATTACATTATTGATGTTATCCTAGCCTAATATCTTCACCTAATTAGTTGGGTTCAGTAGGGTTCAATTCATGAAGGGCCTTGAAGTTTGTGAAGTAAAGATTTCTTTGCACCTGCCCAGGTACTGTGTATATTCTCCCTGTACCAAGGTGCCCACTCCAACCAGACAGCCATTCAGAGATCTTTATGAAGTGTCTCATCGAATTAACAGCTCATTTATCAGGTCTTCCTACCCTGGATTCCAGATCAAAATACACCTGATCAAAATATACCTGTCTTGTATTATTATAAATCTATTCAGCATACTAAAGGATTTTAATAGCATAGTGGGTTTTTCTTCTTGCTTAAGAATACATATTTATCTCTTCAGCATCACTTCGGAAATTGTTAGAAATGCACAATCTCAGGTTTTACCCCAGATCTCTGAATTGGAATTTGTTCTTTAAATGGTGCCTTTGGTGATTTTTAAGTACATTAAAGTTTCACAAGCATTACATTTAAAAGGCTTTTTTTTTCTTTTCAAAAAAATTAATTTTTTAAATGTTTATTTATTTTTGAGAAAAGATACACACAGAGTGCAAGCAGGGGAGGAGCAGAGATAGAGAGACAGAATCTAAAGCAGGCTCCAGTCTCTGAGCTGTCAGCACAGCCTGATGTGGGGCTCGAACTCATAACCACAAGACCATGATTAGAGCCAAAGTCAGACACTTAACTACTGACCCACCCAGGCGCCCCTTTCTTTTCAAATTTTTATTTAAATTCTAGTTAGTTAGCATGCAGTGCATTGTTGGTTTCAGGCAGCATTATGAACAACAGCCAAACTATGGAAGGAGCTCAAATGTCAACTGACTGATGGATAATCCATTCATCAGTCAGTGGGCTCTTTCCATAGTTTAGCTGTTGTTGATAATACAATGGATTATTACTCAGGAAACAAAAAGAATGATAGCTTGCCATTTGTAATCACTCCCAAGCATTACTTTAAAGAGAAAGCCTTGGTCTTGAAATTATGGATTCAAATAATACGTCTACTTTAAGTTTTCTGATTCTTTGGCATTGCTTATATTCTTTATTACCATTTTAATATATGAAGTCTCTGTAATGATATACAATTCTTTTTTATTCAAGACATTGGCATTTTGTATTTTCTTACTAGTTTTCTCTCTCTCTTCTCTCCTTTTAACTTTGATTAGTTGTTCTACGAGTTAACTGATCATTTTGGGAACCAATTTATCATTTACAATTTTTTTTTGTTCATTTTCTATGTCATTGACTTCTCATATATTTATTATTTACCTTTTCTTGGTAATTATTTTATCTTGGGGGGGGGGAAGTGAGTGGGGGAGAGGCAGAGAGTAAGAAGGATCCATACTCAGCATGATGTGGATCTCACCACCCTGAGATCATGACCTGTGCCCAAATGAAGAGTTGGATGCTTTACCAACTGAGCCAGGTGCCATGCTAGCTAATTTTTAAAATAATTCTTCTTGTCCTATCTTATGATGGATATCTGGATCACCAATTTTCTACCTGTCTCCTTTACTAATTGAGGGATTTAAATCTAAAATTTCACTCTAAACATTTTAGCATAATCCAAAGACTAATTTTCCCCTTAGAAAATTAGTATCATTCCAGATACTTGAGGGTTGTGATTTTTTTTCCTACCAATTTCTAAATTAGATATTTCTATGATCAGATAATTTTGTATTTTGATACTCTGACACTTATTGAGCTTTGTTTTACGACAGAATTGTCTCTATCTTGCTAAATGTTTCATATGCACTTGAAAATAATGTATGTTCTGTAATTATTAGATGTAGTATTCTATCAAAGTCAAATCTGTCAATTTTTAACATTGTTCAAAATTCTTTGGCCTTACTGATTTTTATTTGACAGGGTAGTGTTAAGATTTCCAAATTTGCTTATGGATTTTTCTATTTTTCCTTTAAGTTTGTCAGTTTTGTTTTGTATTTTGAAATTCTGTTACTATGTGCATATGGATTTATTTTTGGTAATATTTTTGTTCATGAAGTACAACATGCTTTGTCTGATACAAATAAACCCACACCTGCTTTCTTACATTTAGCATTCTTAAGGTATACCTTGAACACTGTGTCCTTTAATATTTATTTAATATTTCTGTAATGGCACACAGGGAGGTCTTGCCCTTTTATTCAATCTTATAATCAAGACCTTTTAACTGGAGTATTTATTCCTTTTCCATTTAATGTAAGTATTGGTGTACTGTGATATTTATCTTGATATATTGATATACCAAATACTGATGTAATCTTTGTTCCTCAGTTTTTTAATCTGTCTTATTTTTTTGATGAGTAATATTTTTCTAGTATTTGATTTATATTACTTCTGCTGAGTTTTGAGATATGCCTCTTTGCATTCTTTTTTGATTGTCCTAGAAATTACAATATGTTCCTTTATCATAGCCCACACTTAAACAATACATAAAATTTATAAGACTATAATTCCATTTAACAATTTCTAGCCCCAATACACACAAAGTTCCTGTTACATTCTTCTAAATATCCACAAATGCTGCCATATAATATGGGTGCTTTTTTGCTTAAAATAATTACCTTTTAGAAAATGTAAATTTATTTTCTAAAGTGTTATCATATATCAAAATACATGTGTTTGTGTGTGTAAAATCTGGTCATTTTACATTCAGCCTAGTATCCTTTCAGAAATTTCATGCATGTTAAAGGATAAATTTGCATATTATCTTCATTGCTCTGTGCCTCTATACTTTATTTTATATATTATAGAAATTTTTCACTTAGATATGTTACATTTTATGAGAGGTACATGGTTTTCCATTGTATGGATATACAAGAGTTGATTTAAGCAGATCCCAGTTGATAGCTGTCTGATGTTAAAATAACCTTCTGCTTGTATATTTATGGACAAATAAATATTTCTATAGGATAAATATTTAAATGTAGAATTACATACTCAAATAAAAAGTTTATTTTACTGTCAAGATGTCTCTAATTTGTGCTCCAAAAAAGAATGTACCAATTTACAGTTCCATCTACAGTATGTAAGAATGTCTAATTCTAGGACTTATTTTCTAATAATTATTGAGGTATAATTTATATACAACAAAATCCACTTATGTTAGAATTATATTTTGATGAATTTACTAGTGTATAAAGTTGCATTTGTTCTATTACAATCAAAATCTAGAACTGTTCACTACCCTCAAAAGCTCCCTTGCAATTGAGTCCAGATCCCTTCTCCCTGTATCCAGGAAACCACTGATCTGCTGTCACTATTAGTTTTGTCTTTTCTAAAATTTCATATAAATAGAATCATACAGTGGGTAGTCTTTTGTTTTTAATTATTTCACATAGCAAAATGATTTTTAGTTACATCTAAGTTGTTCTTTGTCACTGCTGGCTGGTATTTCATAGCATGGTTATAATTAATTTCTTTTTTTTTTAATGCTTTTTTTTTTTTTTAATTTCTAGGAGAGAGAGAGAAACAGTGTGAGCAGTGGAGGGTCCGAGAGAGAGGGAGTCACAGACTGAAACAGGCTCCAGGCTCTGAGCTGGCTGTCAGCACAGAGCCCGACGCGGGGCTCGAACCCACGAACCACAAGATCATGACCTAAGCGAAAGTCGGACGCTTAACCAACTAAGCCACCCAGGCGCCCCTATAATTAATTTCTTTATTCATTCACCACTTGATGGACAACTTGGACTGTTTCCAGATTTTGATTATTATGAATAACGCCATTATAATAATTTATGTATAAGTGTGTGTACTTGTTTTCATTTCATTTCATTTTATTCTGCATGTGTGGCCTTATACAAGAATGGGATTGCTGAGTCCTATGATGTGTTATTTAGCTTTACAAGATACTGCTTTAAATTTCCCAAATTAGTTGTGCCATTTTGCAATCTTACCAACAATGTATGAGGGTTCCATTTGCTCCACATCTTTTCCGGTACTTGGTAATGTTAGCTCTTTTTAAAAATTTAAATATTAAAATGGGTTTAATGCCTATCCCTTATGACTGATGATGTTGAACATCTTTTAGGTGTTTATTATGAGGTCATTTATATACTTTTCTTTTGAAGTCTCTGTTCTAATGTTTGGCCAATTTATTTGCTCATTTGTCTTCTTATGATTTTCAAGCTGCTGAGACACATGAGGAAAGAGATATGAGAAAATGGAATCAGAAAAGAAGGCAACTGTTAATATACAAATATAGGATAGATTCAATCAAAGATTTCAGGCTTTCCTTTAAACAGTAGCTCTGAAATCTGGCTATGTGTTAGACTCTTTCCCCAGGAAAAAGAAGAAATCTACCAATGCCTGGGTCTCACCAAAATCAAATTAAATTAGAATAGGTAGTGGTGAGTGAACCTCATATTTTTTTTAAATCTCCCCAAATGATCCTATTATACAGTCAGAATTTACTAGTTTATAAATTTCTGACAGTGGCAGAATTTCCAAAAGGGTTAAAGACAAGTAGGTTTTAAATTCAATTATAGATGTTTAATTGAACATTAAGAAAATGTTATATTTTGATTAGAATATAGGATGGTATATTCTCCTCTTGAATAATATTGGCAATTAGAGCAGATTGTTAAAAACAGTGATGAACAAGAAGAGAAAGGGTATTTAGATGTTTATTTCCTTTAGTCTTAATCTGAATATATATCCTCTTTTAAATGTGTTGTGTTTTAAGTTAGTAAGCCTTGATATTTTAATAGATAACATTATTCTGTTTTAAAAAAAAGTATAATTAAATGGAACATGTACTTCTCTCTCTACCCACCAATATAAATTCAGTTGTTTGGATCATGAATCTCAAAATGAATTGACCTTTTCATTATTGATTAAAATTAAGTAAGTATATGCCTAATAATGGGAATTAAAGTGAGATTGATTTTAGCTCATTATAAAATGGGAAAAACATCCTAAAGATGCTCTCCCAACATCTCATATATGATATCTAGTATATCTCTTCCTAGAATTGTGCTTATAGCATACAAAATAATCAATAATTATTTTGTCAAGTAAATACACAGACACTTTACGAGGAAACAGAGTCCCCCCACTACAGGTTATTTAAACAAAAACCACAGAGTGATCTTCCAGACATACTGCTAAACAGATTGATAAGGGAGTGGAAAATTGGTGAAGATGACTTTAAAAGCGCTTTTGACTTCTAAAAATTTTTGACTGTACACCTTCATTATATTGACATTTACACTTCATCATACCTTGCTGATCTTTCACCTGCTGTGGGAGAATGATGCAGTTTTAACAGAGTAGCTTTCTGACCCAATTCTTTTCTCATATTTGAAGAATTCTTATTATTTTTTTCTTAGGATAGGTAGAAGTGTGTGGAGACATGCAGGCTTTGAAAATTGAACTGGTGACACTTAATAGGAAGTAAAATTGGCTTCACTGCAAAAATTCAATAAAGAAAGGGGTAACCAAATGAGAGCACTGTCCCAAACAAGCCTTAGACATTCTGAAAATGGCACATATCATCCTTGTTTTGTTAAATCAGATCCTCCTTCCTCACCTCTGATGTTGCGTGAGTTGGAGTTGTTTATTCCTATTGCCTGAAGACTAACTTTATTAGCCTTCTGTTATCCCAGTAAAAAGGAGTCTAATCTAAATGTGACATTACACTGGTAATGTTTTATCATGCTGGCAGCTTGACTTATTATTTTATCCTTTGTAAGGTATGTTCCACCCTTTACTATAAAAGTAAGATGACAACATTCCAGACAATTGTTATTAAATTTTACAACTACATATTTGTTTTCAAATGATTGAAATGATGTTTATTTTTTAATTGTTTATGAAACAGTATCGATTTCCTTTTGTTCAGAACAAAAGAAAAATTTGTGGATCATAAACAAAATTTGCCTATTTTTCTGTCCTACCTTCTTTCCATCTGACCTTCCTACTCCCTCCCTCAAGTTACCTTTAAGCCATTATGTTCTAAGGCTACATTGTCTACTAATTTATAAGCTTGACAATACTTTGCCTTCAAGAATCTGATACATAGAATTTGCTTCATGCCACAAGGTTTTGGTAGAGGTGTTTAGTATATATTCAATATTTACTGAGTACTCACTCTAAGAAAGATACTGGGATAAACAGGAAAGATACAAAAATCATGTAGTCATTTACTTACAATCTTGGGTCAATAAGAGAGAGAACACTGATACTTGGTGAATAGTACACAAAGTAAAGAGAAAGAGAATAGTGAACAGATTAAATAAAGTTTTGGGATCTAAGGGAACACATCTACTCTTCTCTCTACTCTGAGTCACATGAGATATGAAAACAAAGACTAAAATGTAATATTCATTTTATTTGCAAAAGCACCTAGTCTAGCTATGTTACACCCCTGCCTAGAAGAAAATATATTAACAGATAGAGGTAACTCACTGAGTCTCTGCAAAGGTCAAAGACAGAACTAGAGGAATATGGTTAAGATCCCAACATTGAGATTACACAGTGAGCTACTCCAGTGGAAGCCTTGCTGTAGCTGCCTCTCAAACTCAAACCCAGGCACATTTTGCGACCAGCTCTGGTCATGGGATACTCAGACAGATATTTCTTCATCACACTTGCATATCTTCCCTAGTAAATTCCACCCAGCATCCTCTTGCTCACATCACCCTCTCCTTTACCAGACTCTCACGTGCATCTGTCTGATTGACAAGAGTTTTGGTCATCTATGGGGCGCCTGGGTGGCTTAGTCGGTTGAGCGTCGACTTTTGCTTAGGTCATGATCTCGCGGTTTGTGGGTTCAAGCCCCGCGTCGGGCTCTGTGCTGACTGCCAGCTCGGAGCCTGGAGCCTGTTTCAGTCTGTGACTCCCTCTCTCTCTGACCCTCCCCTGCTCACGCTGTCTCTCTCTCTCCTGGAAATAAATAAAACATTTAAAAAAAAAAAGAGTTTTGGTCATCTGGCTGATTTTAACCAAAGGAAATTAGCAAAAGAAACTCAGGCTTCTAGCCTGGGCAGGCTAGACCCTTAATGTACTAAATTTTCCTAATACAGAAAGTGTTCCAAAGATGTTCGGTACCAAGTATATAATAATCACTGGAGTATCAAAACAGATTTAGAAAAATGTCAAGCTCTTATTACAAACTTATTACACAGCAATCATATTGCAAGTAGTTAAAGGATGAGAGACGATTTCTGGTCAAGAAAGAAATAATACTTTCTAAGAAAGAATAATTCCTTCAGAAGAGGAGTGGGATACCATCAGGGTGTAGATATAGACACACTTTCAAAATATATTTTATTTGGTCACAGAAATATTAAGTATACTTTTTAACTGGTTACAACTTTTGAACCTCTTCTTGGTTAGATATTGGAAAACTTGACTTTACTTCTGTAACGGAATTCTATGGGAAGAAGTTGTTCGCCTGACAGGCATTTGCTTTATAGTGCATGCATTTTGGAATTTGAGATATGCCTCAAAACACAAGCTATTTCAGCACATATCCAGGTGTGCCATACAGCTCAGTACCTGCCAACAGCTTTACATAAAGGAAGCTGGGCTAAGGGTCCTTTTAACCACGGCTGCAAGCTGACAAGCCATTGAATGTGCACTATGCAGCAGCAGGAAATAAAAACCTTGTCAAAATCACGCTGTTCTGGAGACAGGCTGGGGAGACACCTCAGCATCAACAAAAGCTGCACCATGAGGGCAGTTGATCCATTGTGCTTAAGGAAACAGAATCCATCTGACCTGGTGGCTGTCATATAGGCTGATCATCTCCTGTTAATCACTGGGCCAACTGATATGGCATGCTGCTCCTTCCCTGGCACTTATGCAGCATCGCCATTCATCAAGGGTCCAAGTAGGCACTCTGCTGCAATACTTTTTTTTTTTTTAATATTTATTTATTTTTGAGAGAGACAGAACGTGAGTGGTGGAGGCGGGCAGAGAGAGAGAGGGAGACCAAATCTGAAGCAGACTCCCACTCTGGGCTGTCAGCACAGAGACTGTGATGGGGCTCAAACCCACGAACCATGAGATCACAACCTAAGCCTAAGCCGGATGCCAACCAGCACCCCTTCTGCTTGGGTATTTCTTAAATACTGCAGAAATCTGACTATGAGGAAAAAAACACAATGTTATGATGCTGACCGCAGCAGAGAATAAAGGAAATGCCCATTTGAAAATTTTTTATTTAGGTAACAACAGCCACCACCACCACAATTTGACTTTGCTACTAATTAGTACTTGCTTATAAGCTTCTGGTTTTTCTTTCACTGTCTCCATTCCACCATTGTTTTTGTTGATGTCTGATGTTTGTCATAAAAAATTCCCAAAAAACACTATAAAGGATTTGTTTTAATTTTCAGTTTTTAAACCAGGATTTAACCCATATTACAATCAATGTGGATGTCAGTAAACCAGAGCAGAATCAGCATGGGCTTAGCTTGGCGAGATAGAAAATATTTACATCCTTATTTTATTTGAGTATCTAAATCTAGCAGACATTGACACCTGGCTCTACTGTTTTTTTTGTTCTGTGTTTTTAATGTGCACTTTACTTTTCTGAGCCTCAGTATCTTCAGCTATTCAATGGAAACAAACAAACAAAAAACAAAATCAACCAGCCACAACAACCAAAAGAACCTAGTTTACAGGGCCATCATCCATACCAAATAAGGAAACAGTTGTAAAAGCATCAACAGCAGTACCTGAAACATTGTAAAAATTCAGCATCTATCAGCTAGATCTAGATGTGGTCCATTATGCATTTGCACAGACAGCAAACATAGTATGTATTGAAATCTAAAACCCAGTCAAATAGCATACTGCACTTTTCACATAAACAGAAAGTATACTTAAAATTTTTCAATTCCCATTTGCATTTTCTATTTGAAAGTCAATGAGACTCCATGGTCATTATCTTTTTTCTATATCTGCTGGGCTTTTACCATAGTTTGCATAGTAGAATTGAATTTAAATAAATTGTGATTTCAATCACATTTAGAAGGGTTTCCATAAAGGAATTAATTTGTATATATATGATAAAAACATTCTGAGAACATATACCCCCCCTTTTAAAATGAGTATTCTTATTATATCTAAAGTATTTTAAAAATATATGGGATGCTGAGTTATATAATGTGTTTTACTATATAGTATGTTCTACTATCTTTGAGTTGGCAATAACAATCAAGATCTATATAAAATTTTATTCATCATATAGCAAAACAATCTTGACTTTTATTAGGGAAGGAAGACATAATCACTTCTGAGACGTTTCAGTTTGCCTTCTGACAATTCGAAGGTTCTTGTAATAACTAGTGATTTCTAGCTGAAATATCGAATTAATAATTAAGGATGATGCTTGCCAAAGAAATCTAAGTGACTGAAGTGAATGGCTTGCTTCTGACCAATTTTCCTCCTTTGCCATATGATATCTGAAAATGTAGACCTGAATCCCTGCTCAGATGGAATGAATGGGACCACTCTCAGGAAGGCAGAGGGGATGTATGCCACTGGCTAAAATCCAACTAGGTAATTACATTTTTTTTAACATAAAGTACTCATGTAATTACAATTAAATACTGTATTTTTCATTTTCCTGCACTCTTTTTGCCATCTGCTTTTGCTAACAGTTACTGATTTATTCAGGAAGACTGGCGACATCATTTTAGTTGTAGGAGAAATGATATTTGTGATGTTTGGTATGAAACATACAAAGATGCCACACAACTGAAACACTGATTGTTCAAAAGATAGGTAAAAATAAGAAGCAGTAATTCTGACCAAGAGGATAAGGGCTGGGCTTTTAATTTTTTTTTAAATCAAAATTGTTTAAGCTGAAGGAAGCCTCTGCTACAGCCTAGTTCAGGAGTCTGCACACATTTCTATAAAGGGCCAAATAATAAGTATTTTAAGCTTGTGAGCAATATGGTCTCTTTCACAACTACTAAACCTGCCTTTGCAGGAGGAAAGCAGCCTACATACACAGGCAATATATACACAAAATGAATGTGGCTGTGTCCCATTAAAATATTTACAAAACCAGGTGGTGGGCCAGATTTGGCCAGCGAGCCATAGTGTGTGGACTCCTCATCTAATCTAATCTTTTTGTTTCAGAGAAGAGGAAGATTAGGCTCAGAGATACTAAGTTTCATACCTAACCCAAATCCCTGAAACCTGTATCAGAGCTCAAGTTGTGGCCAGGGTTCTGTTACCCTAATCTGCTATTTCTTTCCACTGCATCATCATTATATAAATGAGCACAGAACAGCCTCTGTGTATTGGCTTCTGTCTTGTTTACATCTTCACTGCAGACTGAGACCCTTTAGCTTCAAAGCCTGCCAGCACCAGACTCAAAGTTTTGCACATCTAATTATTTTAAAAATAACCCACACAAGCACCTGTTCAGTATTTAGAGCCATCATGCTTTGAATACCCCCATGAAACCTCACCCAAAGCTGTTACCTATTGATTTTATGGGGCTTTGCAGTTATAAAGCCCAAGGTGGTGCTGTCTTTCAGAGTTCTTGGACCCAGAGATCTTAGCCCAGGAAGCTAAGCAATATTATCCATGTGCCCTTCTCAGGTTCCCCCCTCCCCTGGGAGTTCTATCTCCCTCCCCTTCTGAGTAGCAGACCCCTAAGCCTTTAGACCTAGACCTACTTGTGCTAAAGAGATTCCTCCACACGCAACTCTAAAAAGGGACAGCCAGAAAAGCTTGATGTGCTGGTGCCTCTCATGGTCCTATCTTTTTCCTTGACCAGTCCACAAATCCCTCAAACACCTACAATCAGGATTCACAAAAAAAGCAAGCAAAATAAAAAACAAAAATATCTGCCATCTTTAGATAGGTTTATTCCATTCACCAAATTGATTTTTTTAAGTAAGGTAAATTATTTCTATGAAGTGTATTTCTCAGAAATTCTTTTCTTTTTTTTTAATTTTTTTAATGTTTTATTTATTTCCAGGAGAGAGAGACAGTGTGAGCAGGGGAGGGTGAGAGAGAGAGGGAGTCACAGACTGAAACAGGCTCCAGGCTCTGAGCTGGCAGTCAGCACAGAGCCCGTCGCGGGGCCGGAACCCACGAACCGCGAGATCATGACCTAAGTGAAAGTCGGACGCTTAACCGACCAAGCCACCCAGGCGCCCCAATTTCTCAGAAATTCTTGATCTGTAAAGTGGTTAAAATGAACTAGGGAAGCTAAAGGAACTCCCTTTTAGAAAGGTTATGTCTCTGCTATTTTTCTGACAGGCCCTATTTACTCATGTTCTGTATTTTGCCTCTGAATAAGCCCAAGAAGCTCTGCTCCCACTCCAAGGGAGAGGCAAGAAAGTTAATCATTCTCTGAGTTTTGTCCTAGGCCCCAAACATCTGATAACACCTAAGAAGAGCCAGAAACCAGACATGTTCCAAGACATTAGCTTCAAACAAACCTTGGCTGACTCTGGCATCAATACCCCTGATTTTAGTAATTTATGGAATAATCCCCATTGCTCACCTGACACTTGCCTTTGATTGGACCCTACTATAGATTCCTGAAGGAACACGCATCCTAGACCCTTTCCAATATAAACTCTCAGCCCCAAGGAACAATGAAACTCATTTTTTTTCCTTTCCTTTCCGAGTCTCCCAGACACTGCTGTTCTCTATCTATCACTTACACTATTCAATAACTCTGTTTCCACTTTTTCTGGTTTGTATTTGATTTCTATCCTGTATGAAGCCAAAAACTCTCTTGGCTGGTCCTGTGGGACTCTTTTCTGGTTCTTAAACTCAGCCAGCATGCATCAAAACCATTAGTGTTATGTTCATGTGTGCAATCAATCCTATCTCTGTTAACAAAACATACTTCTTTTTCTGTGCAAGATACCAGAAAATATTAAGGAGGCTGAAGATTAATAAGCCTTTGCAGATAACTTTTTTAGTAGTAGTAGTAGTAGTAGTAGTAGTAGTAGTATTTTAGAAAGAAAGTGAATGGAGCCCAACAGTGGGTTAGATCTCATGACCACAAAATCAAGACCTCAGCCAAAATCAAGAGTCAGATGCTTCACCGACTGAGCCACCCAGGCAGCTCACAAACTTTTCCTTTATAACCTGTGTTCCTTATGTGTCATAGGAAGTGGTTACAAATTTTCTAAGAAAGGGTGATAGAAATAGTAAGAGACTTCATTCCCTGTGCATGTGAATAGCCGTTCAAAAAAAGAGCACATGTCCACAACGTAATTAAAAATATTTAGGTGGCACCAACGAAATAGCAAGATTTCTACAGATGCATATAAGTGCCTGTCTGAAAATCCAAAGGATACTAGTTAAGTAGAATGGTAAATAAAGATTAGTGTTCAGAAAATATTCACTTACCATGACTACCATCTACATGGGAAAACTACACTTTCCAACATATTGATTTATGGACTGGTCATGTGACTTGTTTTGGTCAACAAGCCATGTGACTTGTTTTGGTCAACAAGATGTTAGCACATGTGACATGACGAGAGGCTTGAAATATGCTTGCACAGTTGAACCACATATGAGAAAACATAGAAGGCTGGAAAATAGTGACTCATGTAGTAGTGAAATACTTGGTAAAAGTATTGACTAAAATAATCTAAAATAGGACACTTCCCCCAAGAAGTTGGTGATATTGAATAAGGAGACATTGAAAGAGAATGTTAAAAATGTGAAGTGTAAGCTGACTTCTGCTAGTTTTATTTGTTTCAGTTTTGTAAACTGCGTGGTTTACAACATAATTTAGAAGGAAAAATAAAGATAAATTTCGGAGTCAGGCAGAGTTTTTCACCAAATCAAAGGTGAGCCATTTAAACGCAGCTGCAGGCAAAAGGACTAACACAGCATGCAAACATTAAGAAATATGTTCCATGTAAAGACCTAATCAAGAGTATGACAATCCCATTTGTTAACAGTTTTGAAAATATTTAGATGGTATCTAGTTGACCTTTCTTCTAGGCTTAAATGGCTCTGGAAAGACTAAATGCCTTATTACATAGACACTTGATATACCCAAATTATGTGGAATTAAATGTACAGAAAGTTATATCTCAAAAAGAACTGTGAAGGTGACTTTTGAGAAAAGAACTGATCCATCTTTGAAAAAAGAAATATGCTGGTAAAAGCAATGCCCAACAGGTCTTAAAGCCTGACATATTTGAGATGCAAAAATAATATATCAGTTCTTCAACTTTCCTTTCCTGAAAGGCAAAGGACAGGTTGGAAAATCTCTTTGCTTATCAAGACACTTTCCAATTTTAACTCTGCAGATATGGCCAAAGAGGATAATGGGAAAGAAAAATACATCCCCAAAGTGGAATCAAGTGCAGCTGTGAGCAATGGACTTGGGTGCTATTCTCAGCACAAAGCTGGGGCTAGCCAGTGCCTATCCTGTAGTAGGGGGACCTAGCAACATCTGCCCAGCAGGATTTCAGAACCCATATGGTCCTCTGACTGTTATATGCCTTCTACTTTTCATCTTCTTAAAAATCATGGCTTAAAGAAGGAATAACTGGAGTTAATAAAATATGCAGACTTGAATATGTGGCAAAAATCTCTGGGATACAGATGCAGCTACAGAAGTTAGTAGTGGAATCATACCCTTAAATATTTAATAAAATTAAATAAAATTAAAAATAAATAATCTAAATGTTCTTCATACAAAGCTGTCCTTAGGATGATATACTTCTCTATCCAGCTTGTCTGTGAAATCACTCTATAGTGCAGTTCTTTCCTTAGTATTGTTGTGCTTAATTCCATTGTAGAATTAACTATACTCATCTATAAGTTTTCTGTTGACAGACATTTGGGTTGCATCTACTTTTTAGCTAATGTGGAAAAAGCAGCTATGAAAATTCAGGCACAATTCTTTTGGTGGACACATGTTATCATTTCTCTTGCATTAATACTTAGAAATGATATTACAAGGTCAATGGTAGGTGTAGTTTTAACTTTATATGAAACTATCTACTCTTTTGACAAAAGTGCCATTTTACATTCCAGCAGGTGTAAGTAATTAAAGGGATGGGATTGGATACCAAGAAGTAATTAGATATATATTAAAAACCAGCAAAGGTTTATAGTTTTAGGTTTAACATCTTAAAAAAGCATTTGTCAATGATTAAAATAATCAAGCTTTTGTACAATGAAGAAAGCCATCAACAAAACGACAAGGCAACGTACTGAATGAGAAAAACTATATATTCAATAAGGGTTAATATCCAAAATATAGAAATAACTTACACAACTCAATCCCCAAAATACAAATAACCTAACTAAAAATGGGCAGAGGACCTGAATAGATACTTTTCCTAAAAAAGACATGCAAATGGCTAACAGACACATGAAAAGATGTTCAACATCACTCATCATCAGGAAAATGCAAATCAAAACCACAATGAGATATCACCTTACACAAATCCAAATGGCTAGAACAAAAAAAAAAGAAAGAAAAAAAAGAAAAAAAAAAAAAAGATAAGAAATAGCAAGTATTGGTGAGGAAGTGGAAAAAATGAAAACTTGTACACTATTGGTTGGGCTATAAATTGGTGCAGCCACTGTAGAAAAAGGTATGGACGTTCCTCAAAAAGTTAAAAATAGAATTTCCATATAATCCAGTAATTCCACTACTGGGCATTTACCCAAAGAAAACAAAAACACTAATTCAAAAAGATACATGCACCCCTATGTTTACAGCAGCATTATTTACAAAGCCAAGATATGGAAGCAATACAAGTGTCCATCAATAGAAGAATGAATAAAGAAGATGTGGTACATATATACACAATGGAATATTACTTGGCTATAACAAAGAACGGGATCTTGTCATTTGCAACAACATGGATTGACCTAGCGGGTAGAATGGTAGGTGAAATAAGTCAGACAGAGAAAGAAAAATACCACATTATTTCACTCATGTGTGGAATTTAAGAAATAAAACAAAGTAAAAAGAGACAAAAGAGCTAGACTCTTAAATACAGAGAACAAATTGTTGACTGCCAAAGAAAAGGTAGGTGAGGGAACAAATGAAACAGATAATGAATATTAAGAGTACATTTATCACAATGCACACTAAGTAATGTACAGAACTGTTGGATCGTTATAGATGTACACTTGAAACTAATAAATGTTTATCTATTTTGAGAGAGAAAGAGAGAGCATGAGCAGGGGAGGGACAGGAGGGAGGAAGAGAGAGTCTCAAGCAGGATCTGCACTGTCAGCACAGAGTCTGATATGGGCCCAATCCCACAAACCATGAGATCATGACCTGAGCTGAAATAAAGAGTCAGATGTTTAACCAATGAACCACCCAGGCACCCCAGGAATAGTTGTTTTAGACAAAAAAAGTACAAATCAATGTACACTTTACTTAAGTAATTAAGGACATTTGAAAATTTTTCACAGGATGGCACTGATGCAAGAAAACACAGATTTATAGGAATAATAAATTTATTAAAAGAGTTGCATTGGCGGTGCCTGGATGGCTCAATTGGTTAACCATCTGACACTTGATTTTGGCTCAGGTCATGATCTCACGTTTATGGGTTCAAGCCCCATTCTGGGGATTCTCTCTCTCCCTCTCTGTCTCTCCTGCCTGTGCTCTCTCAATCTCAAAAATAAATAAACATGAAAAAAAAAAGAATTGCATTGGCTACCCATTTGTAAACAAATAAGGTTAGAATTTAACTCAAACCAACCACTGTGATAAACTCCAGGGTGCTTGAAAAATACGGAGGAAGGGAGTAAGATATGAACCAAATTTATATTCATTTTCAGGGTCCCCTCATTTTATTAAATCACCCAGTGTTGGAGTAAAAGGAAAACTGAGAGATTATCTGGTTCAGTTCTTTTTAAAAATTATATTTCATTTTAAAAATACACACACATATATATATATATGAATAAGGGAAATGGGAAGAATAGAGAGTCTAGAAGAGAATAAGGGATATCTATGGATCTCTGGAAAGAGAACGGAAAACTGAGCCAGTGAAAGAATTTGGGGGTGCATATAAGATTTTATCTTTAAATGGTTCCACATCACAAGGTGGGTAGCTAGGCATGCTGATCATTGAGAGAGAGGGAGAGAAGCAGATAGGCTGAACATTTCTGATCTAATATGCATTTCTGATTTTCCAGTTGCAGAAACTCAGGCTCAAAGACTTAAAATGGCTTCTTAGAGCCCAGCTAGAAATCAGCAGCCATAGAATGGGAGCACATAACTTATCTTTCAAAGGAAACAGTGTTTTCTGATACACTGTACTGAATAACCAGAGGCTATGGCTTGCCTTGAGACACCCTCAGTTTCCCTTCCATTTTCTTTAGTATCAGCACATACACTTGTGCTTGACTTATTATATAAGTGGATACTTCTGTGTGTCAGTCTTCTTCATGAAAAGTGCCTGATCTATACCATTTATACACATATAAAACATTTATATATTTATAATCAAAATACACATTGATACACATTACGTTATAAAATTTACACACACACACACACACACACACACACACACACACACACACAGTAAGACACTGAAATATATAAAAAGTTTCCTGCAAGCAAGACCCATCTCTTTTTACTCCTTTCTGTGTCATTTTGGAGTGAGAATGCGATCTTGAATTCAAATGAAACTGTGGTTGCTATGAAGTAGTTTTGTTATGATACGACTAGATATTAGAAATGCATGAATGTTCTATCTGAACTGGTATATCATCTGCAAAAGAAAACCATAAAGAATTAATGCAATTACATCCTTATCTGTTTGGAAATGTGGAAATCAATGAAATATGACTCAATACCCATATATCTTTAGCAATAATTTAACATCAACACAAAATTAATAAGCTTGAAATTATTACAAATATGATGCCACTGTTAGTTCTTTGACAATAATAACAAATATGTCAACAATAATGATTAGTTTGCTTATTCATTCTGTAGTTTTATGTAACTTTAGTAGTTTAAAATGAATTCCATATTTTATGAAACAAAGTTTTATCACCCAATTGTATTGTTGCAAGAAGGAGCAGTAGATCTGTCTAAAGAACATCAATCACTATGACATTCATTATGAAAATGCACTCTGATTTCCTCAGGAGTCTGATAATGTATGTGAGATCCTAAAATTGCCAAGCAAAATATCTTACATCTAATCACTGGTGGAGAACTTATTAGCAGTGTGCCCTCAGGCAAGTCACTTTTTCCTCTGAATATATTTGCTCCCCTGGAAAAAATGTTGTGAGAATCAAAGGTGACACTATATAAACAATGTGTAAATCAAAAATTACTCCCTGGACTTTGGTTGTTGTTGTTGTTACAACTGTGGGCAATTAGAATATAGAGGAATATTATTTTTTATTTATTTTTTAATTTTTTTAATGTTTATTTTTGAGAGAGAGAGAGAGAGAGAAAGAGAGAGAGACAGCAGAGGAGAGGCAGAGAGAGAGGGAAACAAAAAATCTGAAGCAGGCTCCAGGCTCTGTACTGTCAGCACAGGGCCCGACGTGGTGCTTGAACCCACAAGTCTGAGATCATGGCCTGGGCGAGGTCAGACACTTAACCAACTGAGCCACCCAGGTGCCCCAGGAATATTATTTTTTAAAGGCTTTTATTTTTATATTTTCCTCACAAGTTTTATACATAATAGTGTAATTATTAAGAACATGATTGAAAATTTATGCTCTGGTAAAAAGTATAAAAAGCTGGGGCGCCTGGTGGCTCAGTTGGTTAAGTGTCTGACTCTGGCTCAGGTCATGATCTCACGGTTCATGGGTTTGAGCCCCACATCAGGCTCTGTGTTGGCAGCTAGCTCAGAGCCTGGAGCCTGTCTTTGAATTCTGTATCTCCCTCTCTCTCTCTGACCGTCCCCTGCTCATGCTGTTTCTATATCTCTCTCAAAAATAAATAAAATATTAAAAAATAAATTACAACACACTTTTTAAAAAAGTATAAAAAGTCACTAGCTCATAGGGCATAATGATTCTATGAGCTTGTTAAAGTTTATTCATTAAAAAAGGCACTTTACTGAGGTGTGCCTGGCATCAAAAAATTGCACATATTTAGTATATACTACTACTTGATGAGTCTGCAGAGAAGGGTACACCTGTGAAGTCATCACCATAACGAATTCCATAAACATATGTATCACCAGAATATTCTCAATGGTACCTCATGATTTACTCTTGACCCTTAAGACTTTAGAAAAGGATTCTGATACTTATTTCAGTGGTTAGTCCCATGAAAATCATATTTTGAAATGTATCCTTGAGTAGCTGGGGTGGTAGGGAAGATTAATGATGCCAGAATGTGGTTTTGAAAATAAAACACCATGGCAGCATGATAACTGTGAATCTTCAGACATTGTCCATGAAAAAAAAATAAAAGGCTAAGTGATGAAAGAAAAATGTAGGGAATTAGTAGGACTGACAACGTTTGTGGTTTCCATTGGGGTATACATGTGTAATAGGAAACATTTTACAAAAGGACATTCTTTTTCTTTCATATAAGGTAACAATAGTATCGAGTTTGTCCACCATAGGAAGACAAGAGGTTTACACCAAGACTTAGAAGAACTTTGTAATATCAGTATCAGATATTTCCCACACCACTCTACCTCTCTGCCCATTGACTATTCTCAACTGAAAATGTGGATTTTCAGTATAAAGGATATTAAGTTTCTGTTACATTCTAAAAGATGGTGGTGGGAATGGAGTGAGGAACAAAGCAGTAAAATATGGCAGAAATTCTACATGTCTAGAAGAGTCACTCTGTAAAATTACTTAGGGATTCAGATGTAGTATACTTGCGATTGTTAAACCTTGAGCAAACCAGTATTCTTGGGACGCTTTTAAAATATGTATATAAATTGCCAGTCCCCATCACTCAGATTTTATGATTTAATAGATTCTCTGTGTTTTTTCCTCATCGGAGGGTGAACTACTTAAAGACATCCACTCATATCCCCAGTACTTAGAATAATTTAGGCTCAGCAAAAGTTTGCATAATAAGCGAATAATAAATTTGAAGTTTCATGGGGAGATAGCATGTAAAATATGTAGGGAGAAAGCAAGTTTATGTATGTAAAATGGAACTGTGAATACACGACTTTGAGGATTATAGGGAATAGACTATGGGAGAGACTGAGGGATAGACTACTGCCCTGATCTAAAATTGAGACTATTTAGGTCTATGAGCCATGAAATCCATAAAATTACAAGTCTGCTTTTAGAGCATGCAAGCACAACGCAGCATGAAAAATTGATGCGGGAAAGGGAAGGTTAATGGAGGGTCTTAAGTGTCATTCTAGACACATTGCCCTGTATGCTCAATGCTTTCAACTTTTAAATTAAAAAAAGGTTTGATTATGAAATGCTTTTTTTTTTTTATAAACTGTCACAAACAAGTTTATCACATGAATCAAATTTTTAAAAGAGTAGTTACGTTTAAAAAAGGCTTAGGTCTCTTGAGCCCTACATGTTTGGAGAGCCTGCCCAGAATCCAGAAAATAAACTCAGCGCTCTGCAAAAGGCAGAATGAAGCAATGAGATTTAGATGGCAGAGCTCACTGATGGTAGACTGCTTATCAATTACTTGGTTGTCAATTACAAGTCAGAAGCAGCTGAAACTGTGAACATGAGAGACACTTAAATTTTGCCATCTAAGAACTTATATTACAGTAATCTGAGGGCCCTGACTCTCCAGAGCTGGAAATCACCCCTGGTTCCATCACAGAATAGCCACACATCTATAAATTATCACATGTACAGCACACAGAATGCGTATGAAAAACTAGAACTTACTTTAACATATACTAATGTTCCTTAGTGTATAGTGAAGCTTTGCTAGTATAGAGTAAAGGCACAGATAACTTTTGGGTAGCATATCCTGCTTCATTAGAAGTTGACATATAATATAGAACAGCACACAGCTTTCTCTAGTTGCTGAAATGTTCATTCAAAGCCCCATAGTGTAGGCCAGACCGGAGGCAATTCACCAAGCACATGTTGTTATTCTCAAGCAGATATAGAAGCTTTTATGAAATCTAATCCAAACTAAAAGCTAATGCAGAAGCAGATATGTTCCTGTATCAGCTAGGAATGCATTTGGCCCCAAGTAAGAGAAAATCTGTACTAGGTTTCACATGAGTCTATTTAACTCATGCACTGAGAAGTACCGCAATGGCTGCTACAGAAACTTAACAACATCTTCAGAAAGAAACTCTTTCGATCCTTCTTTTTACCATGCTTAGTAATGGCTCCTCACTTTTATGTTTTGACAGCGCCTTCCAGACAGAAGGAAGGAGTAAGGAGAAAGGGTGGCTCTGGCACACCAGCCTTTAGGTTTCATTGCGTTTGATGGCAACTCCTACTTTCAAGAAGGATAAAAATTGGCATTTTAGCTATGAAACAGTTAGAAGGGGTTTGGAAATTGAGTTTAGGTCATCCAACTTATAATCTACTACTGATTCTTATATAAAGTCCTCTATACTCAGGTCAGAGAGGGCCAATGGAATAAAAATATATTTAAAATCTCTCACAATATACCTAGCATATCTCTATATGATCTATATATCCAAAATGTCTTCATACTATTGCTTTTTTATCTTACCAAAAGGTGTCAATGGAATATTTCATGCAACTATGTCATGAATGCCACATACCTCCTCCAATTTCAGAGTGTAAAAGGTCAAAATAATGTAATTTATATATCTTCTAACATTGGTCACTTCTATATAATTAGTTGACAACATTTCCAAGCATAAAGTAACATATTTAAAACTGTGAACAAAAAAGTATTACATTGGCATTTTAATATATTTTTTGAAGTTTATGTATGTAGGTAGGTAGGTAAGTATTTATTTTGAAAGAGAGTGTATATGTGTGCACATAAGCAGGGGAGGGGCAGAGACAGAGGAAGAGAGAGAATCCCCAGCAAGATCTACACCACCAGCACAGAGCCCGACACCAGGCTCGATCCCATGAATTGTGAGATCACAACCTGAGCTAAAAGTAGGAGTCAGACGCCTAACCAACTCAGCCCCCAGGCACCCTTGTCATTTTAATATTTTTTAACATAATAGAAAAACAGACCAAAAAATTGCCTATAATCCTAGAGTTTATATTTAGGATATAAAATTCTAATGTGCTGAATAAATGGATTTTCAATCACATGCTAAAAAATAATCTTATGAGATTAATGTATTGAATTTAATAAAAATCAAATAAACATCTGTTTTAAAATTGTACTTTTGAAAACTGATTTTGCAAATATATTAAATCAAAATTTACTTTAAATGCATGTAGTATGATACAGGGCTAACTCAACAAAGAGATAGTACTCCTGTGATTTCAGACTGGATAATTTACTATAAAGGGGTATGCATTAAAATGTTAAAACTTAAGTTGCTTTATATAAATGTACTGGGGTCCCTGAAGAAGAAAAGGGAAAGGGACAGTGAAATTTTCTTTTAAGAAACAATGATGACAGGGGCATCTGGGTGGCTCAGTCACTTAAGCATCTGAATCTTGATTTTAACTCAGGTCATGATTTCATGGTTTGTGGAATCTAGCCCAAAGTCCAGCTTTATGCTGACAGTGTGGAACCTGTCTAGAAATCTCTCTCCCTCTCTCTCTGTCCCTCCTCCACATGTGCACACGCATGCGAGCACTCTCTAACTCTCTCTCTCTCAAAATAAAGAAACACTAAAAAAAAAAAAAGAAAGAAACAATGATGACAATTTTTCAATTTGATGGAAACTACAAACTCACAGATCAAGAAACTCAATAAACACCAAGACAAGAAATATGAAGAGAACTACTCCAAGTACATCATAATCAAATTGCTTAAAACCTATGATAAAACCTTACAAGCAATGAAACAACAAAGCAGACATGTTATGTAAAACAAAACAGATATAGGCACAATCACCAATTTTTCTTGGGAAAAAGTACACCACCACAATGCATGGTACACCCACACAATGGGATAGTTCTTAGCATTAAAAAGAATGAACTATTGAGATATACACAAAAATGCATGCATTTTAAAATATTTACCTGAGTGATAGAAGTCAGAGTATACACTTTATGTTTTAATTTTTTTTTTTTTTAATTTTAGGGTTGTAAAATGAATCTACATAACAGAAAGTAGATCAGAGGTTGCCTGGTAGAAAAGGGGCAGGAATTGTTAGGGGAACAAGGAAACTTTCCGGGGTGATGGACAAGTTCACTTTCACTTTCTTGACTTTTGTGGTGGTTTTGGGTTGAATACATACATCAACCATATCAAATTTTACTCTTTGTATATGCACAATGTGGATGTCAATTATACCTCCATAAGCATAAGCATTTTTTAAAATAAAAATAAAATAAAAAGCCTATGACGTAGTAAAAAATGATAAATTCTGCCATCATTATATTATATATATCCTCTATTTTTACACCAAATTTAGAGTAAGAAAAATTTGCAGGAAAATATGATTAAAAACTTTTATGTCAATTGGTTTTCCATTCACTACCAAATGTGATAGAATATAATGACTCCAATTTTTTTTCCTGGAGCCAATTTCTTGCCAATGTAAACAAGAAAACAATGAAAACTAAAGAGCACTTTTGCTTTGCTCCTTCCCAAACACTTTGGGTTAGTGTGGGGCTATTACTCAAGAAGAAAAAAATTCTGATTTAAAAACTTGGATTTCCCATCAAAGGCCTGTCATAAAAAATCCTACAAATATGCTCATTACTTAGTGAAAAAAGTAAGAAGATCATTATTATAGAACATTGGTAAGGCCAGGTGTCATTAAAACTGTTAAGCTACTTTTCTGTCCTGGAGCAGAAGGAAGCTCAAGCAAGAACATCTCAAATATCATCTACTCTGAAATCACTAATTGCTGATATTTCTTCAATGGTATTTACCTTCAGCCTGAAATGAGATGAAATTTTAGGGCAACCACCTTCGGATTTTTATCTACTTTGGGCTAACTGACACATTGAAAAGATCATCTGATTTTGTTAGACCCCTTCATATATTATAAAGAATGTTACCATACAAAAATGACAAGAGAATAAAAAAATCATTATTCTTGCTCTGTGGAGCATCTGTAATGTTTAATAACTCTGCCGCTTTGGTATACATTCATACATAATATATGTACACATTCATACATAAGCCATTGCTTCTACATTGACATATGTTACTTTCAAATACTATTAAGCTCAGGTTCAGCTAGTGTTACTATTTCTTAGGTTTACTGGCAAACAAGCAAAGCAGCAGGGTAAGGGTTACTCTGGTGATCAAGAATAAAAATGGAGTTGCAGTGTGTGTGACTGATCATGTGACTCCATCTGTTCTTCCTGGAGGTGTGCCTGAAGGCTGGTGATCAAAGAAGCCACATGATTAGAAGGGTACAGATCTGTGACTTCCCTTTTTATAAGTTTCCTTAGAGCAAGCCCATTAACACTCAAAAGTCCCCTGTATTGCCACATATGTAAATTGTGGTACCATAAACTTAATGCATCATCAAGCCAATCTGATGCTCAGTGCAGAAGGCCAGACATTCTGCTCAGTGCAGAAGGCCAGTGTATTCTATTAGAATCCACTTCTGGTCATGGATATGGGTGACCATCTTTAATTTCCAAACAATTTCTCATTACCTCAATAATTATTACTCTTTTAACTGGGTGAAAGTAAATTTTCAAAAAGGCATATATGAAAGGGGATATTAGGACAGGTAAGAGCTAGAAAGTGGTGTAGTAGAAAGACTGGAGGCTTACTTTGTCCCTTGAACACAACTGATAGATATCAAATCACTCTGAATACCAAGATATCGATCTGAGGATTGACAGAAAAACCTAGAGAGAGAGAAGAGGCCACATCGTGGAAGGTAGGAGGTGTGGAGGTGTGGTTTGATTTAGAAATGGATTACAGGTGCCACATAGGGGAAGAGGTTCTGGTTATGGAGACAAGAGAGAGATCTAGAGAGAAAGACACACACAGGAAGATATGAAGAGAAGAGTACACAGGGGATCACATGAGTAAACACCTGCCCAAGGCCACTGACTGGGAAAATGAGAATGGCTGATTTTCGTGAGTTTTTACAACCAGTGAGCACCAAAGACAAAAATTTTAGAGGTCTGTGGCATAGGGTGTGGAGCCTGGCTGGTGCTGCAGTGCCCCTGTAGAAAAGGCAGACAGGTACCCTGAGGGCAGATGGCATGATCTGAGGATTTCTTGGGACACACTAGGAGAGACAGTTCTTCCTTCGTGAACTCATCTGGGAGAGATGGCATTGTCTCTCTGGGGACAAAATTGCTTGTGGGAGCCATTTGCCTTCCCCACCCCTCAGTCTAGGCCCAGAGACACCTGCTGAGGGCAGCTAACCTGGACAGTGGCTCTTTACTATGCTTTACTCCAAACCCCACGCACCTGCTCTTTGATGCGATTCCTCTTCTGGGTCAAACCTACATCAGTCCCAGAAGAGTGAGACTCTCTTCTAGAAAACCCAAGTGGGCCTGTAGGCCTAAAGCTTGGCATTTTAAAGTTTAGCTGGACTGTTGGGGATACAGCCCAAATTGCACTGTGCTGCCAGGCAGACAGGTGATCCAGACACAGTGTCTGTGGGACAAGCTGAGTGACACCTGTGTTGCACAAGGAGGGACTGTACACTCTTCTAGGAGGGTTTCCCAGACAGTGAACAGCAGTGGGCATGAACTCCCCTCTCCAGGGACAAGAGAACTAGCTTGAGTCACTTCCTTCCCCCACCCTCCAGCATAAACTAACTTTAGTGAACAACACAATGTCGATGCTGGTGGCCTAAACTGCTTACACCAAGCCCTGCCTCCCTGTGCTCACTGGTACTGCTTTTCTTGGGTAGGTGTGCTTGAGAACCACTGTAAGGAGCTCCTCCCCCTGAAGACCAGAACAACCCTCCCCCCCAGCATGTGCTATGTCTACTGACCACAGAGTTCTGCAAAGCTTCAGCTCTAATGAAAATAGCCTCAGGTCTTTTTTAACCAGCAGACCAGAGAACACCTAGTTAAAACTCACCACCCTCTGGTCAAGGTACAAACACTCCCTATGGGCAAGGAGAAATTCTGCAGAGCTGACCTGAGGGAAAGAATAGCCAAAACACAGCAGCAGAGTGCTTGCGGCATACAGCAGAAACTATTCCTGAAGGGTCAGGTCCTGGACAGTGTCGGAGTCCCAGCAGAAGAAAAGAGGGAAAAGGAGGCAGAAGGTTTATTTGAAGAGACTGTAGGTGAAAACTTCCCTAATCCAGGGAAGGACACAGACATCCAAGTCCAAGAGGCACAAAGAATTCCCATCAAAATCAACAAAAGCAGACAAACACCAAGACATATCGCAGTCAAATTAGCAAAATATAGAGATAAAGGAAAATCTTAAAAGCATCAAGATAAAAGAACTTACAAGGGCAAGTAAAGTTAGCAGCAGATCTCTGCAGAAATCTGGCAAGCAAGAAAGGAGTGGCATGATATATTCAACATGCTGAACTGAAAAATATGCAGCCAAGAAGACTCTAGCTAGTCTATCATTCAGAATAGGAGAGATAAAGAGTTTCTCAAACAAAAACTAGAGGAGTTCATGACCACTAGCCCAGCTTTGCAAGAAGTATTAAAGGGGGCTTTTTGAGCAGGAAAGACTAAAAGTGACAAAGACTAGAAAGGAACAGAGAAAATGTTCAGAAACAATGACAAAACATGTAATAAACAGTACTAAGTTCATATTAACCAATAATTACTCTGAATATAAATGGACTAAATACTCCATTCAAAAGACACAGGGTATCAGAATGGATTAAAAAGAAGACAACAAGACCCATCAATATGCTACTTACAAAAGATTCAGTTGAGACCCAAAGACACATCCAGATTGAAAGTGAGGGGCTGGAGGACCAGTTATCATGTTAATGGACATCAGAAGAAAACTGGAGTAGCCATTCTTTTTTTTTTTTTCTTTTTTTTATTTATTTATTTTTACAAATAGTTTATTGTCAAATTAGTTTCCACATAACACCCAGTGCTCATCCCCACAAGTGTCCTCCTCCATGCCCACCCCTCCTCCCCCCCACATCCACCAGTCCTCAGTTTTTGTCAGCATTGGAGTAGCCATTCTTTTATTAGACATGTTAGATTTTAAACCAGACTATAATAAGAGATGAAGAAGGGCACTACATAATAATAATGGGATCTATCTGACAAGAATATTTAACAGCTTTAAGTATTTATGTCCCCAACTTTGAAGAAATTAAATATATAAATCAATTAATAACAAACTTAAAAAAAACTCATTGATAATAATACAATAATAGTAGAGACTTTAACACTCTACCTAAAGAAATGGACAGATCATCTAAGCAGAAGATCAACAAAGAAACAATGGCTTTGAATGACATACTGGACCAGATGGACTTAACAGATATATTTAAAGTATTTCATCCTAAAGCAGAATACATATTCTTTTTGAGTGCACATGCAACATTCTACAGAATAGATCATATACTAGTTCACAAATCAGGCCTCAACAAGTACAAAGTGACTAAGATCATATCATGCATCTTCTCTGACCATAATGCTATGAAACCTGGTATCAACCACAAGAAAAATTTGGAAAGACCACAAATATAGGGAGGCTAAAGAACATCCTACTAAAGTATAAATGGATCAATGAGGAAATTAAAGAAGAAATAAAAAATACATGGAAACAAACAAAAATAAAAATGATAGTTTAGAAGTTTGGGATGCAGCAAAAGAAATCATAAGGTGGAAGTATATAGCAAAAAAGGCCAACTTCAGGAAGCAAAAAATGTCTCAAATATGCAACCTAACCTTACACCTAAAGGAGATGGAGAAAGTATAACAAATAAAACTGAAAGCCAGTAGAAGAAGAAAAATAATAAAGATTAAAGTAGAAATAAATAATAATATAAAAAAAATAGTAGAACAGATCGATGAAACCAGGAGCTGGTTCTTTAAAAAAAAATAAAATTTATAAACCCCTAGTCTTATCAATAAGAAAAGAGATAGGATCCAAATAAAGAAAATCATGAATGAAAAATATCAGAAAACACCACAAAAATACAAATAATTATAAGAGAACATTATGAAAAATTATTTGCCAAAAACCAGGGCAATTTTGAAGAAATGGATAATTTCCTAGAAACAAATAAACTACCGAAAATGAAACAGGAATAAATAGAAAAGTTGAATAGACCCATAATCAGCAAAGAGACTGATCAGTAATCAAAAATCTCTCAACAAACAAAAGTCCAGGACCAAATGTTGTCCCAGAGGAATTCTACTAAACATTTAAAGAAGAGTTAACACCTATAGTTTTGAAGCTGCTCCAAAAAACAGAAATGGAAAGAGAACTTCCAAACTCATTCTGCAAGGCCAGCATTACCCTGATTCCCAAACCAAAGACTTCACTAAAAAAGAGAACTATAAGCCAATATCCCTGATGAACATGGATGCAGAATTCTCAACAAAGTACTAGCAAATCAGATCTAAATGTACATTTAAAGAATCATTCACCACGATCAAGTGGAATTTATTATTGGGTTGCAAGAGTGGTTCAATATTTGCAAATTGATGAATGTGATACCAACATTAATAAAAGAAAGGATTAGAATCATGATCATTTCAATAGATACAGAAAAAGCATTTGACATAGTATCCATTCTTGATGAAAACCCTCAACAAAGTAGTGATAGATGGAACATACTTTAATATCATAAAGGCCATATATGAAAAACCCACAGCTAATATCATCCTCAATAGGGAAAATTGGAAAGCTTTTCCTCTATAGTCCGGAATAAGACTGGAAGTCCTAGCCTCAGCAATCAGACAGCAAAAAGAAATAAAAGGCCTCCAAACTACTAAGGAGGAAGTCAAACCTTCACCTATAAGATACCTAGGAATAAACCTAACCAAAAAGGTAAAAGATCTTTACTCCTGAAACTATAAAACACTGATGAAAGAAACTGAAGATGACACAAAAAAACAATAGAAAAAACTTCCATGCTTATAGATTGGAAGGATAAATATTGTTAAAATACCTATACTAACCAAAGCAATCTACACATTTAATTCAATCCTTATCAAAATACCACCAACATTTTTTTAAAGTTAGAACAACAATCTTAAAATGTGTATGGAAGCACAAAAGACAGAAAGAGCCAAAACAATCTTAAACAAGAAAAAAAAAAAAGCTGTAGGCATAAAATTCCAGTATTCACATTATATTACTAAACTGTAGTGATTCAGACAGTACAGTACTAGCACAAATACAGACACATAAATCAGTGGCTCCTAGTAGAAAACCCAGAAATGAAGCCACAACTATATGGTCAACTAATCTTCCACAAAGCAGGAAAGAATACCCAATAGAAAAAAGACATCTCTTCAACAAATGGTGCTGGGAGAACTGTACAGCAATATGCAGAAGAATGAAACTGGACCACTTTCTTACAGCATACACAAAAACAAATTCAAAATGGATGAAAGACCTAAATGTGAAATAGGAATCCATCAGAATCCTAGAGGGGAAAACAGGAAGTAACCTCTTTGACATCACCATCTCTACTTCTTACTTGATGTATCTCCTGAGGCAAGGAAAGTAAAAGCAAAAATGAACTATTGGGACCTCATCAAGATAAAAAGCTTCTGCAGAACAAAGGAAATAATCAACAAAACTAAAAGGCAACCTTCATAATGGGAGAAGATATTTGCAAATGACGTATCAGATGATAAAGGATTGGCATCCAAAATCTATAAAAAAATTTACCAAACAATACAAACAACAACAAATAATAATAATATAATTAATAATGATAAAGTTAAGAAATGGGTGGAAGACATGAATAGATATTTTTCCGAAGAAGACATACAGATGGCTAACAGACACATGAAATGATGCTCACCATCACTCATCATCAGGGAAGTACAAATCAAAACTACAATGAGATACCACTTCACACCTGTCAGAGTGGCTAAAATTAACACAGGGGGGCGCCTGGGTGGCTTAGTCGGTTAAGCGTCTGACTTTCGCTTAGGTCACGATCTCGCGGTTCGTGGGTTCGAGCCCCGCGTCGGGTTCTGTGCTGACTGCCGGCTCAGGGCCTAGAGCCTGTTTCAGTCTGTGACTCCCTCTCTCTCTGACCCTCCCCTGCTCACACTGTCTCTCTCTCACTCTCTCTCCTAGAAATAAATAAAAACATTTAAAAAAAATAAAAATAAATAAATAAATAAAATTAACAAAGGAAACAGGAGAAGTTGATGAAGACATGGAGAAAAGGGAACCTTCTTACATTGTTGGTGAGAATATAAACTGGTGCAGCCACTCTGGAAAACAGTATAGAGGTTCTTCAAAAAGTTAAAAATAGAACTTCCCTATGATTCAGCAACTTCACTACTAGATATTTACCCAAAGGATACAAAAATACTGATATGAAGGGATATATGCACCCTGATGTTTATAGCAATAAAGATGTAAAATATATATATATTATATATATATATAATGGAATATATATTATATTATACATACAATTATTGTACACATTGCATATGTAATTATTATAATAATTGTATACATTATACATGTATGTATACACACACACACACACACACACACACACACACACACACAGGGGAAAAAAAGAGAGAGGCAAAGCATAAAACAGACTATTAGCCATAAAGAACAAACTGAGGGTTGCTCGACAGGATGTGGGCAGGGGGGTGGGTTAAATAGGTGATGGGTATTATGGAGGACACTGGTTGTGATGAGCACTGGGTGTTGTATGTAAGTGATGAATCACTAAGTTCTATACCTGAAAGTAATATTGTACTGTATGTTAACTAACTGGACTGTAAATAAAAACCTGAAACTCAAAAAAAAGGTGTTATTAATTACATCTCCATCTATTTTGACATCTCTGCTCTCCTGCCCACTGTAAAGTTACTAAACAATAAAAATTCCAACAAACCCTTGAGGTTGTAAGAGTTAGTGTGTATCTTTTGTTTACATTGCCCAGTATTTAAAGCTGCAGATGTTCATTCCGTTGCTGCCAAAGACCTCTTCAAGGTTTAAGAGTCAGCTTTCATCCAATGGAACTTACTTTCTTACAGATTCCCAGCCACACTAGAAGGACATTAGGAAAAGTTTAGGATTATGAGATTATACAATCAGAAAGCCAATCATTAGGAGTAGAAGGCCCAGGGTTAGGAGGCCCAGGAGTCACTTCTTCCCCATTTCAACATATTCTGACTTGATTTTTGTGGATAAGAACCAATAAGAGCAATTCTCTCAAATTCTAAGACTAGAGAGTTGTTGAAGACTAGATAATTTTGTCCTCCATTTTGCTTCTTATCCAGCCCCACTGCCACTGTGAGCACATTTTCCTTTTATTGACAGTAATCTTCACATATTACTCACCTTCTTGATTTAGCTATTACATTGGGAGCTACATTTAGGAAAACAAGGGTGCAATATTGACATGTATTAAGCAGCTTGAATGGTAAGAGCAATCCAGGACTTTGGATAAGCCTATTGCATTAACACAGGACATTTGTTCATGATGAGTAAATGGCCCAGCACTACCTAGTCCTAACTTTCTACTGTTTTACACCAAGAAAAGCATTTTGCCTGGTAAGCTATTATTAGTCCCAAAAGCCCAAGTTCCAAAAGCACAAGAACATCTATTCCCAAAGCTATCCTGACATCTTGGCAAAGGGTCTCACACCTGAATGGAGATATCAGTTGCTATCTCTAGAGCAGTTTGGGTTGAAAGATTAAGGTGAACCTTCTACTAGAATTGCACTTAGCCAGTAGCATCTTTTACCTTTAGAAAGTAGTATTTTAGGCTGTTTGGGTTTCAGGGTTACCTATCTGAGCCCCTAGACTTGGTGCAGAAATTCTGGATTATGGTATTAGTAAAGCTGAGATTCTGCTAGTTTGTACCAGCTCTAAAGCAGCCATTAGGTGCCATTTTAGGCAGGTACTACCTATAGCTTGTGGGTATGCTTTCCAGACTGAAACCAAAGACCCAAAGTTTGCACCATTTTATGAACAATGAAATGATAAGTTCTAACCAAGGGATCTTCTCTCCTACAGCAATTACTAATTACTTATGATAATCTTTTATGAGATATTTTTTTCAGAGCTAGGACAGGACAGCACTCTGTATTAGTTGTCTGACAGCCTTAACAGGCATTGGGTCATCTTAGGTGTCTTTCTTAAACAGTGGTTAGAGAAAACAATGTGCACATTGTGAAGTGCACTAAACTAGCAATAAAATTGTGAGAGTCTTTCTCTTTATTAAAATTAGAATGAATCATAGAATAATTAGCATAGGATAGTAAGCAAAATAAAGTTCTTGTATCAGAGTGCCTTGGCAAAGAGTACTTGCAAGTGAGGCAGAACAAAAACAAAAACAATAGATTATATACTCAGGATTTGTTTCAAAGATAAACTGATATTCGGGGCGCCTGGGTGGCTTAGTCGGTTAAGCGTCCGACTTTCGCTTGGGTCATGATCTCACGGTTCGTGGGTTCGAGCCCCGCATTGGGCTCTGTGCTGACTGCCAGCTCGGAGCCTGGAGCCTATTTCGGAGTCTGTGTCTCCCTCTCTCTCTGACCCTCCCCTGTTCACGCTGTCTCTCTCTATCCTAGAAATAAAAAAAAAAAAATAAAAATATTTAAAAAAAAAGATAAACTGATATTCAAGGACATAGGTGATGCCAGTCTACATCAATACATCATTTAGATTTTAGATGTCTGCCCACTTGGTAGACACTTCTCCTAAGCCTTTAAATATGCTCATAAAGGTGCCTAGGTGACTCAGTTGGGTGGACATCTGAGTTCAGCTCAGGTCATGATCTGACAGTTTGGGAGTTCAAGCCCCACACTGGGCTCTGGGCTGACAGCTGGGAGCCTGGAGCCTCCTTCAGATTCTGTGTCTTCCTCTCTCTCTGTCCCTCCCCCACTATCGCTCTCTCTCTCTCTCTCTCTCTCTCCCCCCCCGTCTCTCTCTCTTAAAAATAAACATTAACAATTTTTTAATGTCCATATTGTTCCCATTTAAAATAAGAGCCAGAACAGCAAGAAGAAAGGAGGATGAAAATGAGGGGAAGATGAAAGAGGAGGAGGAGGAAGAGGAAAAAAAAAGGCAAATAACAAGGAAAAGAAACATCAACAAGAAAAGCTATCCACGTCTGTATAGACAGTGTGTAGTATCTTTCCTTTATGTCTGTGGCATAAACTTTACTTGCCATTATCTATGTTTCCAACTTCCCACATTATATACTAATATAATCCCTAATTTTACTTGCTCACATGAGCTGCCTGGGATGAAGAGTATATTTCCCAGCCTCTTTTGATACTAGGCTTGGCTACATAACGAAGCTCTGATCAAAGGAACCTGAAAGTTTCCAGAAATCATCACAATGGTTTACCCTTCCATCATCCTTTCTCCTTCCTGATGGCTGTAATGCAGTCATGATGGCCTAAGATTCAGCAGATATCTTAGATTATAAAACGGAAGTTGAGGGGCACCTGGGTGGCTCAGTCGGTTAAGCATCCGACTTCGGCTCAGGTCATGATCTCACAGTTCGTGGGTTCGAGCCACTCGAACATGAACTCATGAACTGTGAGATCATGATTTGAGCCGAAATCAAGAGTTGGATGCTTAACTGACTGAGCCACCCATGCACCCCTATTTTCATGGGTTTCTTGAATTCAGTGAAAAATCAATTGAACTCTCACTGTTTAGATATATTGTCAATACTAATGACAGGTAACAGAAGTAAAACTATTAAAAGTAAAAAAAAAAAAAATCCAAGATATTTTATCATATTCTTGTAGCAAATATTTGAACAAATGAAACCCTATTATGCCATTTTACCACATACCTTCTTAAAAAATACAGCCTTTTACTCACAGGAATATAATTTAAATTATGATATATATATGAAATATGGTATATGTGTGCATGTTATTTCACTCAGGTAAAAATTGATGACAAATCTAACTTATTCAGGAAAGAAAATGTAAATAACTGTATTTCTAAAATAAAAGTCAAATAGCATTATTCACAATGTTATTTTATAGTGAGCATATATATCTTAAATATTTTTTTACTACTGTGACATTTTTCAAAGAATAATAAACATCTCTGGATTAATTTTTTTTTTGAAAAAAGAGAAAGTGACAATTCAGATCTTTGCCTCAGTTTCATTTGTGGTGGTACAGATGTTACAAATAATGGTACCAGATAATTAAGTTTTTTTTTAATTGAAAGTAAATTAATTTTAGTAATGGAATCAGGTTGGCTCATGAAGCCACAAGTTTTTTCCTCACATGTACTATATAAAATGGCCCTCAAAATTTTATTTTAATAGATAAAACTTTGTGAATATTTGTTTCAATCAAAATATATAGAATATAGAGAATGGGTACCTAATTTAGATAAAATTATATACAAAACAGAAAAAGCCTTAAACCTTTATTCACTCAGATTTATTTCTTCCCAAAGTGGTCCCTGATAGGATTCTTATAGGCCAACAAAGCATCTGGACCTGCCTCAGTCATCTGGGAACCAGAGGAGGAACGAGCCCACGGGTAAAGCTGGATACACAATGGAAAAATCAGAGAAGAACTCGAGTCTATGATGACATTGGTGAGCCACTGAATCAACAAATTCTGTAACCACCCTATGTCTAGACTTGCTGTTTTGTGAGAAAATAAATTTTCTATTTTTTGAGTCAATTTGAGTTTCCTGTTACTCAAAGCTAAAAGCCATTTGATTGTTATAGTGTCTTTTTGCACAACTGGAAAATTACTACATGTAGACTTGGATTTGAAAAAGACATGGAAGTCATCATGGTACAATATCTTCTCAATTCACAGTGGAAGTGGTAAAGAATTTTGCAATGAATATTTCACTAATATTTAAGTTCTAATGCTAACAAGTGATGAACTTTTTAAATAACTTTGTCTCTACTACAATGCTGGAAAACCATGTGCTTTGTTCTAAGTGAGAAAAAAAAATAGTCATCAGCTTCTACTTTAATGCTTCTGACAAATGCCTCTACTGACTTTTAAAAAGATGAAAAGCAATCTAAGTATTTAAGAAGTGGGCAGAGTCAAGACCTTCCAGTATTAAAGATAAGTAAGGATTCAAGGTTTTCATTAGAAGAAATCTTCCTTGAGTTTGCTGGTCATTGGAACATTAATTATGAGCTATTTTGGCATAAGTCTTTGCTAATGCAACACTGAAGCAGCTTGTTCTACTAATGGCTAGCTCTAATTCATGGAACAGTCTTTCTTATAATAAGCAGAACTCTGGCTTGCCTTAACTTATCAACATTTGTCTTCTGAATGAGGTCTTTTCTTTTACCACATTAGGACCTTTTAAATAATTGAAAACAGCTGCTATTTTCCCCTCTCATTTCTGTTTTTTTTTTTTTTTTTCTTTCTAGTGTATGTGAGTTGCAGGAACAGGGAAAGGAGAGCATTCCTTCACCCAAAGGGTAACTTAAGGATAATTTTATATTGATTTTTTCAGCAGACATGAGTACAGGAAACAATTTTGGGTTCTCTCTCAAATCTTACCCACCTACTTTCTCTTCCCCCTTCCATGTAGAGAAAGTGATTAACATAGACAAATCCATCTAATATTCATTCTCTCTAATTGTCAGAGCTAATATTCCAAAGTTTACTGATCATGTGTGTCTTGGCCTCTCAGCAATTTCTTTCTCAGATGACAAGAATGCCTATAAATAGCAGATATTCGTCTCAATTTTATCTACATGCCAAGCTCGCCATTAAAGACCTCCACAATCCTCCTAACTATAAGAAATAACTGTTATTGAATGGCTTGGCCTGAATCTGGATGAGCTATGGGAGGTCAACTCAAAAAGGAGAGTGAGGAAAGCCTCTGTTCACCCTTAGGTCCAAGCCATATTTTCACATTCAACGTGAATAGCAAGCTGTGTGCAAGCACTGATACTGGATGTATTCCATCCTTTATCCAAATCCTCGCACTTCATCTCAGTTGGCTCAGAACCTAAAGTGAGTCTGGGTATTATTTATACCTGGAAGCTTTCCCTTAATAACCCCTAGTTTATTCAGTGATCCTTCTTACATGCTGTCCTTAATCTCCAAAATTATGTTTATCCCTTCATGAATATTCTGCACTTTGTGTACGCACCTCTTACAATGTGGTTTCAGCATCATAGCATATTGGTAAAAAAAAAAAATCCTTTTAATTGAATTCAATTAGACCTTGGTTAACATCTTGGTTCTACTGGTTACCATATGTGACTGTTTGAGCAGCTTTTTGATGGCCCCAAGTCTTAGGCTCCCCAACTTAAATGCTCAGAATACCAACCTCACAGAATTGTTATAAAGTTGGGGATAAGTAAGATAGCATTTGTAATCATTTGGCACAGTGCCTGGTATATATATATATATATATATATATATATATATATATATATATATACACACACATATATATAATATATATATATATATATATATATATATACATACACACACACACTAGGTCCATGAGAAACATTAGTTTTCCTTTAAGTATCTTCACACAAAAATAAACCTACTTCAATGTTATACCTGGCACATATGAAAGATACTTTAAAATTTAATACTTGCTCCATGTATTGGACATATATTGAGGAAACTTTGAGGGACTGATTTCCACATTAGTAAATGAAAGACCACCTTTCTATTAAGAAGTTACACCTCCTCAAACATTTGTTCATTGTAATATAAAACAGGCTAATTTAGCCTCTTTTCTGAACCACCACTTAAATGTTATCTTCTCCATGAAGATTTAATGATGTCTCCTCAGTCAACCTCATCAAAGTGATGCATTTGATTTAGACCCTTCCCACATTACTGATTTCATTATATATTTTGTTGTAATTATCTGTTATTTTATAATCCACATTGCATTGTAAACTTCTGTGAAATTAGCCTGACATTATGGTACTGTTTTCATATCAGAGTGCTAACTTGAGAATCTAATAAAGGTAAAAGGACAGTGTGAATAAAGGGCTAACACTAGGCCTGGGCTAATACAGGGCTTCTGGAAAAATGTTCCTTGGAAACTACTTAAGACTAATGAGGAATGTTGTTTATATCTCCATCGTATGTCACTGCAATGGGTCAGGGGAGATATGAGTTTGTATGCAAGCCTTCCACTACAATGGTTTATAAAACTGGTGGATAAAGGGGTTATAGCCTTCTATAGGTCAAGACACACATGATCAGTATTGGATGGATTTGCCTATGTTAATCACTTTCTCTACATGGAAGGGGAAAGAGGAACATATTCTTTGTTTCTCAACGATGGCAGCCATATATGCCCCAAATATATAAGAAGACAAAAACAAAACAAAACAAAACAAAAACACCCTGCATTTTGAAGTACATGTCAGGTCTCCTAATGAGATGAAGGTGTTGTACTTCCTGTATTTCCTGCTTTGTATCTTTCTATAAAGCTAGTTAAACTGTAGCATTAGATTGAAGCTGCTTCATTTATGTCTCATGAGTCTTACTGCCAATCCAAACTGTAACCATAGCTTTGTTGCTGTAGGGATTCTATTTCAGCTTAGTTATATCATATAACGACCAACAGAGCATGTACCAAATGATCATGGCTCATCAGAATAATAACCCCGGCATTTGTAATTATTGAAAGATCATGGCAAAGGTGGGGGTCAAAAAGTTCGGGATGTATTATAATCATTGAGTAGTCAATATGACTACTATGTAAGATGGAAAGAAGAAAAACCAGTGACTACTGAGTTTGTGATCCATTGCACTGAACTTGTGCAGTCCACCTCCCCACCATAGAATTTAACACAGTATTTTTACAAATATGCATATGATTATGTCTGAGATGTTCAAATTTTAAAGAGATTCTGAAAGATGGCCCCATAAAAGGTTAAGAGCTATTACTTTTACTTCAGTTTAAAGAGTCTGTCTGAATACACTTTTGAGAGGCATTCAGGCAATTTGTAAGGAAAATTACTTCTTTGATGCCTTCAGGTTACTACTTAGCAAATGACTCTTAGACTCTACCAAATGGCTTTCATTAGTTAAAACTAGGGTCAATTTTCTTCCCTGAAATGTCTTGCTCATCCTTGAAGAATTACTCAAACACTGTTTAAGGGCAAATGTTTCCAAGAGTCGAGGACAGTAGTCAATCTATTATATTACTTCCAGTGAAGGTTATCAGAGCTTTCCTTCTCCTTTCCCTAATGAAAACCTAACATTGCATTATTGCAATGGGTTGAAGGAAAAAAATGCTCAAATAAGATAAGGTCAGTGTAAAAACAAAGCATTAGTTTTTAATTTGGTTGGTGTTAGGAACAAAACAGTTAGGTTGAACCAAAGTATATCCCTCCACCCATCACCCCGACTAATAATCTTCTAGTTCCTGTAATAGAGTTGAGCATTCAGGAAAGGCCAACACCACAGAAGCGGAAAATCCAAGTGAAAAGAATTTCAAAATATTCATTAAGAGTGTGGGTGGTTAAGGTAGTATTGATAACCAATAGGCAGTGTTTCTTTTTAACCCAGAGTTTTTCTGCAATGGCTAATGTATTATAGTTAGGAAAGGCTTTGGCTTCAAATGAGACCAATAACCAAGCAATAAAAGCCTGGTGGCTTCCAATCGTTGAATTTATTCAATTTCTGCATGTATTCATACACATACACACATATGACAGACAGAGAAAGAGGGAGAGACAAAGGGGGAGAAAGAGAGATAAGAGGAAATGAAGGAGAATCTACTCCAGGTTTTTATTGCTTGGCTATTTACGAACTTTCCATAAGGAAGGCATGTATTGCCAGGTCAGCAGTAGAAAAAAATAAAAATAATTCCCCTGTTAAACATACCATAATTGCAAAACATCAAGTTTTTTAAAAAGTTAAAACTACTTAAATTTAAAAATACTAGACATTATGTGAAAGAAAGTAAAAATAAAATGTGCAGCAGACAGTATAATCAACAATTGAAACCATAATCTTGGGAGATGATTTTCCCTTCATCTCTTGAGCTTCTATATCTTGCAGACACACTGGAAGTTTTTGTTCTGAGCTTTCTTTCCAAGGACATTTGTGTAGGAAACAGCTTTGGAAGACAGAGAAGATGACAGTTTGCTCCATGACCAGGGTAATAGAGGTAATGTTTCCCTCCACGGCAAAGTTTGGGCAGGTTACCAGCTCAAAATCCTTATATAACACTGCGGATTTCCTCATCTCAGTATTCATCTGGGACACAGGCCCACTGTGTACATAGCAATCACTTGGGCCACTATGCTTTGCTCCTATGGGCTATGAGGGGTTGGGCAGAAAGAACCAATGTGGATACGAATTTCACAGTATCTGCTGTATAGTGAGTTAACTGACTCGAGGCAGGAGTCTTGAGGCTTCCATGAGTATTCATAAAACTGCACCATGCTAAATTGTTAGCTTGCAAAATGGGTTAAAATCTCAAATGCTTCTTAGTTCTTGACATACTCCAGAGATAGGTACAATGCAAAAATGAAAGGCCCCTTCCCCTAAAAATATGTCCTTGAATGAAGTAGTTTCCAATGTACAAAGTGTTAGGACTTAGGGACGCCTGGGTGGCTCTGACTTCGGTTCAGGTCATGATCTCACGGTTCATGACTTTGAGCCCCATGTCGGGCTCTGTGCTGACAGCTCAGAGCCTGGAGCCTGTCTTTGGATTCTGTGTCTCCCTCTCTCTCTACCCCTCCCTGCTCTCTCTTTCTCTCTCTTAAAAATAAATAAAAACATTAAAAAAATTCAGTGTTAGGACTTCATTACCAACAAACTTAAAAAGAACTTATTCATCAGGAAGACAAATGAACCAATCTGAAATCATAAGACATCTGACATACAAAGAGCACATACATGTTTAAAAATTATCAGTATTTTTAAGGGACTATGAACTACAAAAATTTTAAGGACGCATTTCTTATTTTTAATAAATAGGGATAAATTCTAGGTGGCAAGAGCAAGAGAAGAAAAGATGCACTAGCCCAATCAGGTGTCTCTTGAGACTATGAAATCAAGTTAGTGAGAGGCTGGATCAGTTAGTTGGGTGGACACAGATTCAAAGAGCAAGCTGGTCTGATAATAGGGAATCGCTATTTTGGGGACAGAACAAAGTCAATCTGCAAAGGGAAGAAAATGGAGCATCCACACAAAGGTAAGTGACTGAGTCAGGTAACCTACTTTTGTAGTTCCCAACACTTAACAGTTTTCAGTCCCTGCTCTGAGTCCTTGTATCCTTAAAATAAAACCTAACTTTTAGTGCAGTAGTTTGAACGGGCCTCTTTACCTTAGTACTCAAAGAGCCTTGACTAGAATACGGCCGACACGTTGAGGTAAGAAAGCCAGTTCTGTCTTATTTTGAGACTGTAGCTAATATATAATATGTTAAGAATATATCATAAAACAACTTCTCAGGACCCCACTAAACAGCAGTTTTTTCTCTATGCATATTCTATAGAACATGTGAATAAGTACTTTCACACAGTCATTGCCACTTTTTTAAATTTTAAATGTATTTATTTAAATTCAAGTTCGTTAACACACAGTGTGCTATTGGTTTCAGGAGTAGAACTCAGTGATTCGTCACTTACATATAATATGCCATGCTCATCCCAACAAGTGCCCTACTTAATGCCCATCCCCATTCAGTCCATCCCCCCAGCCACGTGCCTCCCAGCAACCCTCAGTTTGTTCTCTGTATTTAAGAGTCTCTTATGGTGTGCCTCCATTGTCTTATTTTTCCTTCCCCTGCCCTATGTTTATCTGTTGTGTTTCTTAAATTCCACATATGAGTAAAATCATATGATATTTGTCTTTCTCTACCTTATTCTGCTTAGCATAAAACCCTGGAGTTCCATCCATGTTGTTGCAAATGGCAACATTTTATTCTTTTTACTCATCAAGTAATATTCCATTGTGTGTGTGTATGTATATATTCCATTGTGCATATATATGTATACACACACACATATAATATTTCATTATACATATAATCTTCTTTAGTAATTCACCAGTCATTGGGCACTTGGGCTTTTTCCATAATTTGGCTATTGTTGATAGCACTGCTATAAACTTGGGGTGCATGTGCTCCTTCAAATCAGTATTTTTCTATCTTTTGGATAAATATCTAGTAGTAAAATTGATGGATCATAGGGTAGTTCTATTTTTAATGTTTTGAGGAACCTCCATACTGTTTTCCAGAGTGACTGCACCAGTTTGCATTCCTACAAGCAGTGCAAAAGAGTTCCCCCTTCTCTACGTCCTCGCCAAATTTTTCTCCTTTTAATTTCAGCTAACTTCTCTCTGCTGTGCTTGCACGGCAAGTTGGTTTCTTCTTATACACAGTTCTTTCCCTCTGTGTATCACTGTTTCAATTTGATTATTTTTATTTCCATATTCCAAGCACAGACAACATACTACCTACCAAGTTTTGCTACTTGCAACAGTGTTAAAATATTTAAGATATTTTATTGTTCAAGGTATATTGTAGCAAAGATATATAGACATAAGTACATCATTTTCCCCATCTATATCCTTGTTAATTTCTGCAAAAATGACAAGAAACCCTCTAACGGCAGTTATTCTATGTCAGCTTAGCTATTAGTTGTTTTTTTCTCTTTCCCCCTGAAATGTCAGTTAAACACTTCCAATGTTCTGCGCAAGTTTTCTTGTTTTTGAAAGCTGTACTGTACCCCTTACCCATGAGTCTTACACTGTTAACTAAGACCACAAATTATGAAATTCTGACCCTCAATTTTGGCTTTCCATATATCTTTCTCTTCTGAAAGGGCAGTCTTTATTGAAAAAAGAATTAGAGGAACAACTTCTGCCCTTGATCCAGCATCTTTCCCTAGTCTTAATAATCACAAATGAGGTATTTTTATATTGTGATGTATTTCCACAAGACTGAGCAAAAGTACATACTCCTATGAAATGTTGGTGAATTGTAACAGACCATATCTCTACCCAGGAAAACAGCACACCTTTTATTAGACATGCCAGTGTCTACACAGCCAGTATCCTGTACCTAACAGGGAGTCCCAATTACTATATGCTTCTTCCCTCATGGATGGTTAGACATAGGCCTATAGATACAGAAGGAGATTTATTATCGAAATTGACTCACACAATAATGGAAATCAAGAGCCCCACTGTCTGCTGCCTGCAAATCCTAAAGCTAAGAAAGCCAGTGATGCAATTCAGTATGAGGCCTGAGGCCTGAAAAGCACAAGCATTGAGAGAGGCAGACAAAAGAAGATGGATATCTCAGCTGAAGTGGAAAGAGTGAATTCAAGCACTCAGCAGATTGGATGACGAAGGTGAAGGTGATCTTCACTCAGTCTGCCAATTCAAATGCCAATTTCTGCCAGAGACACTCTCACAGACATTCCCAAATATGTTTCATCAGCTACCAGGGCATCCCCTATCCCAGTCAAGCTGACACTTAAGATTAATTGCCACACACATCAACAATTTTCATTGAACTATTATTGCCTAGATACCCTCCTCATCATTTTCTTAAAAACACGAAATTCTACTGCTTTATAGAATCCAGATCTAGTGCCTAGGTACTTAATTTCATAATTCTTCCATATCCACTTGCCTTGGTCTATTTTTGCTATACCATTGGGGCGCCTGGGTGGCTTAGTCAGTTAAGCATCTGACTTCGGCTCCGGTCATAATCTCATGGTTTGTGGGTTCAAGCCCTGTGTCGGGCTCTGTGCTGACAGCTAGCTCAGAGCTTGGAGCCTGCTTCTGATTCTGTGTCTTCCTCTCTCTCTGACCTTCCCGTGCTCATGCTCTCTCTCTCTCTTTCTCTCTCTCTCTCTCAGAAATAAATAAAACACTAAAAACATATTTGAAAAAAAAAACTTTCTACTTTTGCTATAACATTATCACCTCTTAATGTTCTATATTATTATATTATTTTTCTTCTCATATTGCTAAGCTTTAAGTCTATAAAGACTGATTTTTTTTAAAATTTTTCTAGTTTATAATTACAGTGATAACTACATGAAAATCAAGATTCTCTTTTATTCCTTTTCTGCTGTTTTGTCCACAAGAGACAGCTCAGTGATGGAAAATATATAAACTCCACAGTTAATTATATCTGGCCTAGAATATTTGCTCTGTCAATGACTAGCTTTATCATCTTATTTAATTTAGGACAAATCTTAATTTCTTTATATTTTGATGGATGCTATAATACTCATGTTCTAATACTGAGGAATTAAATGAGATGTGAAAGCAACCAGCATAAAATGAAAAACAGTTCTTCTTTCTTCTTTCTGCCTTGGGGTCTTACTCACATTTCCCGTTTTATTTATTTTTATTATTTTTTCTTTCATAGGTTATTGTCAAGTTGGATTCCATATAACACCCAGTGCTCATCCCAACAAGTGCCCTCCCTCATGCCCATCATTCCCCTTCCCCTCTCCCTCCTCATCAGCATTCAGTTTGTTCTCAGTATTCAAGAGTCTCTCATGGTTTGCCTCCTTCCCTCTCCACAACTATTTTTCCCCCTTCTCCTCCCCCATGGTCCTCCGTTAAGTTTCTCTTAATCTTCCTATAAGTGGAAGCATATGGTATCTGTCTTTCTCTGTCTGACTTATTTCACTCAGCATAACACCCTCAAGTTCTATCCATGTTGCTACACATGGCCAGGTTTCATTCTTTCTCATTGCCATGTCATATTCCATCATATAGATAAACCACATCTTCTTGATCCATTTGTCCATTGATGGACACTTAGGTTCTTTCCAAGTTTTGGCTATTGTTCATACCCCATGTGCTGCTATGAACATTGGGGTACATGTGCTCCTATGCATCAGCACTTCTGTATCCCTTGGATAAATTCCTAGCCAACATCTAGAGTCTCCTGATTTATTCATTTTAGCCATTCTGACTGGTGTGAGGTGGTATCTCAGTGTGGTTTTGATTTGTATTTCCCTGATGATGAGTGACGCTGAGCATCGTTTCATGTATCTGGTGGCCATCTGGATGTCCTCTTTGGAGAAGTGTGTGTTCATATCTTCTGCCCATTTCTTTGCTGGATTATTTGTTTTTTGGGTGTAGTTTGGTGAGTTCCTTATAGATTTTGGATTTTAGCCCTTTATCTGATATGTCATTTGCAACTGTCTTTTCCCATTCCGTCGGTTGCCTATTTTATGGGTTATTTCCCTTGCCATGCAGAAGCGCTTTGTCTTGATGAAGTCCCAGTAGTTCATTTTTGCTCTTGATTCCCTTGCCTTTGGGGATGTGTCAAGTAAGAAGTTGCTGCGGTGGAGGCCAAGGAGGTTGTTTTCTGCTTTCTCCTCTAGGGCTTTGATAGTGTCCTGTCTCACATTCAGGTCCTCTATCCATTTTGAGTTTATTTTTGTGTATGGTGTGAGAAAGTGGTCCAGTTTCCTTCTTCTGCATGTTGCTGTCCAGTTCTCCCAGCACCATCTGTTAAAGAGGCTGTCTTTTTTTTCCATTGGATTCTCTTTCCTGCTTTGTCAAAGACTAGCTGGCTATACATTTGTGGGTCCAATTCCAAGTTATATATTCTGTTCCATTGGTCTATGTGTCTGTTTTTGTGCCAATATCATACAGTCTTGATGATTACAGCTCTGTAGTAGAGGCTAAAGTCTGGGATGGTGATGTCTCCCATTTTGGTTTTCTTCTTCAATATTACTTTGACTCTTCAGATATTTTGGTGTTCCATACAAATTTTAGGATAGTTTGTTCTAGCTTTGAGAAGAATGCTGGTGCAATTTTGATTGGGATTGCACTGAATGTGTAGATTGCTTTGGGTAGTAATGACATTTTAATAAAATTTATTCTTCCAATCCATGAGCATGGAATGTTTTTCCATTTTGCTGGAAGCCACACTGGCCTCGCTGGATGACAGTCACAACGAGGAGAAAGCAGCATTCACACAGCTCCTGCCATGAGAAAAGAAACTGGTATCTCCTTCTGCTACTACTGGCTCATGTTGGAAATGAGCCTGTGGGTATTGCCCAGGCCTCACAATATGGCTATTGCCCAGGCCTCACAATATTCCAAATCAGACTGACATTCCTCACACAGACTCATCATAAGGAAAAGCATATTCCTGCCTTTTCAAAAGAGATTTTAGATGAAAGCATTGTGGATGATTGTCAAAAGGCTCTTCCTATGGGCCTTGCAGATCCAAGACTTAGATAATAAAGGGTGCTAAGAACACAAGAGTACAATTGAGCCTGGACCTGAGACAAAGAGCCTAAGTTAGAGTTAAGGACAGATATCCACTCTCACCCAATTGTTTCTGCTTGGAGCACCAGACCCCCAAGGCATTTGTGATCAGTATTTGGAGTGACTTATTCTGGCCTGAAATATGCTGATTGCACCCTGTGAAGGAACCTATTAAGGAACTTCTTTTGTGATTATGGGGGCAAACATTGTGTTTCCTGAAAGACCTGTTTTTCTTAATACTTCTCCTTAAACAAACAAGCTATACACCCCTGCTCACAGAGAACTAACTTCACCCTTTTTATGCTAAAAAACATTGTCTGGTATGCTAAAAATACCTCCCTTCCCCATAGGATAAGCATCTAAATCACCTACGTCAATCACTCTTTTTTTTTTTTTAACTTTTTTTAATGTTTTTTTATTTATTTCTAGGAGAGA
>JAESUZ010001476.1:0-20253 GCA_017311185.1 Proteles cristata cristata
TTTTCCCAGGTAGTCTGCTTTCAACAGTTGCTCTTCCCTATTGTTTATTTTCATTTCTATCTTTCATGTTTGAAGCTTTCCTCAGAGTGTCCGGTGACTTGGCTTTCTGCTTGTACTCCCAGCAGGAGCACTAAGAAGGCATTTGGAATAGCTCCACATTGGGAGTGTGGAGGTCAGCCTAGACCAAGACATGGAAGCTCCTGATGTGTTGCTATTCTGGTCTGTGTTGTGCTAGTGGATTCCCCAGACGCAAAGTATCCACTCTGTTGCCTGCCGGCTTCAGGCCAGGGTGCCAGCCCTCTTCGAGGCCATGCAGGAGGAGGCAGCTGCAGGTTCCGGAAGCCTGTGGCTGCTGGTGGGGTAACTGCTCTGCCTGCAGCCATGCTGCCCATGCACCCATGAGCCCGGTGTCCTCGCCCAGGCCATCCATCTGCAGAGTGGGGGAGTATTGCTTTCTGACCACACCTCCTACTGTGGCCTCACTTTTTTCCTTCCCCTGCAGGTGCCAGGTACTGCTAGGCCCTGAGCCCTCCAGGTCTTTGTCATTGCTTTGTCCCCCATTCTCTGCATGGTGGCAGTGGGCTCAGGCTGCGTTAGTGACAACTTTCATTCTCCAGCTTTCAAAGCTGGTTAGTGCTCTCCTGTGCTGCTCTCTGTCACTAAAACAAACAAAACAGAACAAGTAGATGAAAGTAAAAAATGGAGATAAGCAAACAATTTCCACTTTTATTTAGGAGATTCTAGAAAGCAGATAAAGCCAACTGCGAATTGGCCATCTGTAACAAACCTGTTTTATATTCTCCAGGTGCAGACAATTGGGCAGAAATATTAAGATTACGCAGGCGATTTTTCAAGGACCAGGAAAAGCTCAGCTTGATTTATGCCAGAAAAGGTGTTGCTGAACAAAAACGAGAGAAGGTTTGTATCTGTTTTGAGACTTTGATTGGTCAGAAATATTTGCTTTCTATCAAAGGATATATACTAAGGAAATAAGCTTCCCATCAGATATTCGTTCCGAAACAAAATCACAGAAGCAGCCACTATATGAGTTAAAGTTACTTCTGAACCAGAGATGAGTCCTCTAACGCAGATGTAAAGGACAGCCATGACTCACTGATGAAGTGGGAATCTTGGAATGGGAGCCTGTGGGTAGTCCCATAAGTCTGCATGTGGTGTAGTTCACGGGCACTGGCAGGACCTCATCCCTGCCCCTTACTGACCTTGGGCTCTCAATGCAGCTTGGCTTTTGCTCTTCTCTGTGTATAGGCTGGCTTTCTCCATGTGGTAGAAACACAGCCTCCAATCATTCCGGAGTCATCTTACAGCGTTAGCCTCTGGGAGGGATTGACCAGAGCCTGACCCACCTCGGGTCTGGGGCTGCTGTGGTGACAGGCGTGAGGCCACATTACAGCCAGCCACTTTCATGGGGGAGCCTGGATGAGAGGGAATGGTGAGCGCAGAGAAAGGGCTGGGCAGGTTCAGTATCTGCTGAAAGCAGTGACTTGAGAGGACCTTGTGTGGCATGAATTAAACATTTCTCAAAATGTGAAAATAATAAAAGAATTTGTTTAGCCATAGCTTCAGTACTACTTATAAATCAGTAATTATGACAAAATTACTTATAAATTGGTAATTATGACAAAATTTTTAAGAAAGATAAGATGATGAGTTAGATACTGGCTTTGTATTCATTCAGTTTAAATCCTCAACCACTTAATTAACTTTCAAATCTGAGTATGAAGTGGCTGAATGGTTCCATATAGTGTCTGTGGTAAGAAAATATACTTTTCATCTTTCTCCTGTCTCTGTAAGTACAACTGTTCTCTTGAAGAAGAGTTTTCAAAGAATCAGTGCCCCAGGGTCATCCCACACTCCTCCTCACCTGAAGAGCATTCTCTTTGCCCACTCAGAGAAGTAGCCACAGACTCCTAATTAAACCTGAAACCTTGCTGGGCTTGCCTGCAGGAAATAAGAAGCAGACTATGAGCAGAAGGAAGATAAAACCAGGATTGTTGGATAGAAATCACAGGGAGATATTTTGGTCTGATATAAAGGAAATCCTTTCAATAATAAATGTGGAATGGCCTGTTGTGTGGGGCCGTGCATTCCCTCTGGCACGGGTGCTCTCATCTGAAGTGGCTGACCTGTCAGGAAGAATGCATGATGGTAATCAGGCGTCTGAAGGCCATGCACTGTATTTGTTGGGAGCATCATGCTCAGTGCAGGCACTACTCTGAATGCTAGTGGCACAGAGGTGAATATAAGGTAAGCACTCGTGGGGCTACAACCCAATGTGTAAAACAGAACAAAGCAAAAATGAGTTAACATTATAACGTGCAGTGTTGGAAGTTAACCAATGTAATGAGCACGTGGGGAAGACTATGAAGAGGAAGTGGGAACGCAGGCCTCTTTGAAGGTGGTATCTGCAGTGGGGACCATGAGTGACAAGCTATGGAAAGGCATCCTAGGTAGAGACGAGCAGGTCCCACAACCCTGTGTGGTGGAGTGGGGGCAACTGAAGGGTAGGTGCAGGTCAGCCTGGCCTGAGCAGATGAACAGGTGTTGGAGGCCATGGTGATCTCACTGGGACTTAAGGCCAAGATTTTTCTGAGAAGAATTAAAAGGAAATACAGAGCTCCTGGGTGGCTTAGTCGGTTAAGTGTCCAACTTTGACTTAGGTCATGGTCTCATAGTTCATGGATTCTAGCCCTACATCTGGCTCTCTGCTCTCAGCACAGAGCCTGCTTCGGATGCTCTGTCTCTCCTCCTCTTTTTCTCTCTCTCAGAAATAAACATTTTTTTAAAATAGGAAATACAGCCTGCTGAGATACAGCTTTTAAGTGTTAATTCAGGTTCTCTGATTTTAGATATTCACATTACTCTGTGATGAATATTTAAGTAATCTTTTTACTGTTCATTTGACAGTGATTTTTATTTTGGATTTATTGTGTACCATAGATTGGTAAACTGTAGTGACCAAAGCATTTTGGATAAAAATTGTCATCAAGTTCACCTTTATGTTAGGGATCATAGTTCATGTACTGCTTATTTTTTAAAATAAGAATTCTAATCTTCCTTTTTTGGTTCTAATGATTATAGGAGATCAAGAGTGAGTTAAAAATGAAGCACGATGCCCAAGTCATTTTGTATAGAAGTTACCGGCAAGGAGATCTTCCTGACATTCAGATTAAGTACAGTAGCCTGATCACCCCCTTGCAAGCTGTGGCCCAGGTTGGTCCTTGAATGCTTCATCTTTTGACAGATAAAAACTATTTAGCAGTTCCAGAGATCTGTGTGTAAGAAAAACTGGTTGATGCTATTCTACAACATAATTGAGGTGTTGATTTGTCTTAAACAATGGATTTGGTTAAAGACGCTGGTCCAAATCTTGGCCCTAAAACTTCTTTTCGTAGGTGCAACTTACTTAGAGTCATCTAGAAGATAGCCCTGCAGTTAGGGTCCTTGTCAGGACACTTCATGCTCTGAGCCACTGTGTCAGGAGCAAAATCTATTTTTCTTATCAGTAATGTTGGTCAGTGAAATAATGTATAAAAAATTATTATAAACTTTAAAGTGCTAAGCCACTTAAATCATTGCTTTTACAGGATCCTTATGGTGGTGGGGGAATCCAGAGAGTACCAGTTTATAGGTGGGATTAGTGTTCTTCCTTGTCTGTTAATTTTCTTAATAGCAGAAGATTGGAAATATTTTTCTAAGTCATTAGGGTATACAAGTATTGAGAGTGAATGAAGTTTCTAGCTGAGTTCTCTGACAAAAACAGATACATATTCTCTAAAAGGCTAATTAAGATTCTTTTGACTTTTATCAAAATAATTTTTAAAATTGAAGAGTATTATATGGCATTGAGAGCATATGGCATTTTGCTAGGTGCTAAAATATAATGCCATATTTTATGTAATTAAATTTTCATAACCAATGTTACATTTATATCTGCATAGCCTTTTATTCTTTTTTAACCTTTTTATTAAACCTAAATAATTAAAGATTGCCAGGAATTTGCAAAAATAGTACATAGTCCTGGGGCCCCTAGATGGCTTAGTCGGTTAAGCGTCCGACTTTCGCTTAGGTCATGATCTCGAGGTTCATGGGTTCAAGCCCCGCGTCAGGCTCTGTGCTGACTGCCAGCTCAGAGCCTGGAGCCTGTTTCGGTCTGTGACTGCCTCTCTCCCTGACCCTCCCCTGCTCACGCTGTCTCTTTCTCTCTCCTAGAAATAAGTAAAACATTTAAAAAAAAATTAACAAAAAAAAATAGTACATAGTCCCATGTACCCTTCATCCCTACTGGTGGTATCTTATATAACTGGAATACATTATTTCGATCTAGAAATTGACATTAGAACAACAGTATTAACGGGGCTGTGGTCTTACCATTTTTCCTTGCATTCGTGTGTGTGTGTGTGTGTGTGTGAGAGAGAGAGAGAGAGAGAGAGAGAGACTGCAGTTGTATTGTACACACTCACTCATGTAACCACTATCAAACAAGATCCCTTGTTTGTTTCGGAGTGCTTTCACATCTGTCTCATTAGATACTTCCAGTGATTTTGTGACATAAAGGCTGTTGTTATACATACTTACAGATAAAGAATCGAAGGTTAGCAAAGAGTGAACAATATGATTTAACACAATATGCCTTGGCGGGTATGGAACTAAGACAGACCCACCCCTGTGTTTTGGTGCCTGGCCCTGTACTTTTCTTCACCTCCACTATTTCCCAGTTTTTCTAGTGCCTTGCACACAGGTTTTCACATCACTGCCTCAGAAATGATGCTGCCACCTGCTCCCTGGGCACATTTACATCTGCCCATGTTGGAGAGGTGTGTGGTGTGTACCGATGGTAGCAGGTCACAAGCCTGACGCTGCTAGAGACCCATGTCCCAAGTAAGTTCATCTCATTGGTGTTTGGAAAATATTGTTTCCAAAAATGACTAATTTTTTTTCTGTTCTTTGAGGAAGAATGTGTTTCCTTATATTTCTCAAATTCCAGTAGTACTTTATTTATTCAACTGTTATATGTGGATGCCGGGGACTGTTATAAGCACTGAGGTGCAGCTGTGGACCTAACACACAAGCCCTCCTCCGCCGTCTCAGGGGCTCCCCTTCATCTTTGTCTCTTGCACGTGAGAGAATAAGCTGTCACGGCAGATCTCCAGCAGCAGCTTTCTGTTGCTCTGAAGACGTTATTTATCTTAGTCATCACTGCGTTATTGTAACAGCAGCAGCATCTGGGACTCCCCAGGAAATGAGGGAATTTGGGCATAAGATTTAAGAATTGGGGTTGTAGACCTGGGAGCCTGTCTGCCACAGTGAGGTGGAAAATTAGCAAATGGTAGATGTGTGCACATCCCTGAAAGACCAAGCTGAGGCATGTAGTAACTGTTTTCATGGAGTGTAATTACAGGTGATACTTATTTTATTCTTTTTTCCTAATCTGTATTTTCTGATATTTTACATTGTAACCATGTAACTTTCTATAAGACAAATACATTACTTAAAACAAATCACAAAGAACAAATCAAATTGTACTTTTATTCAGACAGTTTTCTCAAGTAAAATAATTTTAAATTTTATTCATGCATTCATGGCTTCATTTAAAAAATACAGACCCTGCATGCCAGAGACTGTTCTTAGTACTGCTGTCATAGGCACAGATAAGGGGTACTGTTCCTGTGGTCATGGAGTGTGAGGGTTAAAGCCGTAAAAGATGGCCTTACAGGTAGCATGCTGTTAGAGCTGAACCCACCAAACATGAAAGCACAAAAATGGCTACGGATGGTTTTTTTTTTAATGTTTTATTTATTTCTAGGAGAGAGAGAGAGACAGCATGAGCAGGGGAGGGTCAGAGAGAGAGGGAATCAGACTCCGAAATAGGCTCCAGGCTCTGAGCTGGCAGTCACCACAGAGCCCGACGCGGGGCTCGAACCCACGAACCACGAGATCCGAGATCATGACCTAAGCGAAAGTCGGACGCTTAACCGACTAAGCCACCCAGGCGCCCCAGCTGCTGATGGTTTTTAACAGTTTAATTTGTTATGGGACTTTGAAATTTTAAATGGGCATTTTATTGAAGCTTTTCACATACTTCTCTTAGGCTTTGCAATGATGCTGAGGTGAGGGTAGTACCTCTTTGAAGATCTTATCGATGACCAATTACTGCAGTGGTCACTTGATGTGTATTATCTTGGCTGATCCTCACCACAGCCCTGAGATGTGTTCTGGTATCCCCACATTAAAGATACGGAATCTGAAGGCCCAGATTCACTCAGGAGTTAGGCTGTGTCTCCGTGTGAAACTAAGCAGCTCATGTGTTTCTGGGTCCAGAATCATGCTACCACAGATCTCTTTGGTTACTTTTCAGACCCTCCCCATGTCAGTGCCTAATAAACCTTCTAAACAAAATTGGGATGTAAATTAGATGTGTTTGCAGCAGATTGTATTTTCAAATAAAGCTCTGATGGTATTAGTGAATTACAGCATTTCTACTTCAGATCCTAATTTGCCGGTTTTGAATATTTTACAGAGAGACCCAATAATTGCAAAACAGCTCTTTGGCAGCTGTTTTCTGGAATTCTAAAAGAGGTGGATAAACACAAGACCATGTCTGAAAAAAACATCATTCCTCAGAAGTTGCTCCAGGACTTCAATCATTTTCTTAACACCACTTACTCTTTCTTTCCACCTTTTGTCTCTTGTATCCAGGTAAGAGTCCACATGTGTGCTTCATGAACATGCCTTATCATGCATGACATGACTGTGTCCTGATAACTTCGTTTGCTCCACAGGCCGGAGCACAAAGTGTTTCACAGTTTAGATGTATTCTCTATGATTCCCTCTTCTCTGAGGAGGTAGAATTTATTTGCAGTTTTGTTAAAAAACAAACTTATAGGGGTGCCTGGGTGGCTAAGCCTCCAGCTTCAGCTTAGGTCACGATCTCACAGTTCATGGGTTTGAGCCCTGCATCAAGCTCTGTGCTGACAACTCGGAGCCTGGAGCCTGCTTCAGATTCTGTGTCCACTCCTCTCTCTACCTCTCCCCTGCTCATGCTCTGTCTCTCTCTCTCTCTCTAAAAATAAACATTAAAAAAAAAGGTTATATATGACAGGATAATTAGAAATCAGCTTTGGTGTACAAGTGTTCTGATCTTTAATACGCCAGTCCCTTTCATGTTTTGATTAAATCCTGTATGTTGTTAGTAGTTTTTCCTTATGTACTATTTCCCCAAATTATTTCCTGCCTCATGAGAGCCTTTAAGAGATGTTGACTGAGCACATTCCTTGACTTTGTTTTAAGTTGTGGGGAGAGCGAGTGATGGAAGAGGCACAAATCTCTGTCCTCCTAGAATTATTGTGGGCGACAGATGATAAACAGACAACACAGGAGATAACATAATACAGTACTCAGTGTCCTAGAACTCGAGTACTACAGAAGTACTGAAATAATAGAGGGTAGTAATGAAGCAGGGAGGGAGACAGCCTCTTGATCAGGGTGGCTGTGTACCGTGATGATGTTTTGGTGGAGTGGTCAGAGGACATTCTAAGGCAATAAATCCAGTTTGAGCAGTTGTTAATATAGGCATACCTTCAGTTACTACTTAAGCATGCTTGTGGAAGGCTACTTTTTCCATGTAAGAAGTGTTTGCTTTGTCATTCAAAACACAATCATTACAGATTCCCTAATGGAAAACCTTTTTTAAAAACTTTCTTAAGTTTATTTGTTTTGAGAGCTTATTATTTGAGCCACCCAGGTGCTCCTAATGGAACATCTTTTCAATTCATTTTAATATTTTTGTTACTAGTAACATCCCTGGAGTAGTTCTTGGGGTGCCTGGGTGGTTCAGTCAGTTAAGCATCTGACTCTTGATTTTGGCTCCGGATATGACTGAGCCCTGTATCAGGCTCTGCACTGAAGGCATGGAGCCTGCTGGGGAGTCTCTTCTTCTCTCTCTGCCCCTCCTAGCTTCATGCTCTCTCTCTCTCAAAATAAACAAGTAAACTTTAAATAAAATATATGTTATTTGATATTATTTATCAGTAGTTTTGGTTTCCAAACTAATTGGGTAATTATTCCCCGAGATGGAATACTCGGTGTTCCTGGTTTGTTCTTCCTGATGTAGCACAGGACTATTAGTATAGTTTATTTTTTTATATATTCTGTTTTTATCGGTTTATAATTTACAAGTCGAATTCCTTTATTATTTTTCTCCTGGCTACACTAAAGATAAGATTTGAGAAATTGCATTGAATCAGTCAGTATTTCAAAAGAAGTTTGTCTTTACATTGTATTCTGAAGTGATTTGTTTAAGTCTGAATTCCTAGTTTTGTCCCTATATTTATTTTTAAAAGCTTGCTTTTTTCATTATTGTTTGGGAGCATCGTTAACATCATTGAGTAAATAAATGACTTCTGCTGGCTCTAGAGCTTGCAGTTTGGCATTGCCTTTGGAAAAAGCAGTATGAATGCAAGTTAGTGCTGCAGTCGGCCGCATTTGCTCCTCCAGCTGTTTGTGGCTCACTTCTGAAACTACAGTTGCTTTCCCTCTCTCCATGACATTGTAGCACATTTGGCATGGCATTTCTGTGACTTCTTGTTCTAGCAAGACAGAGTATCTCTCTGAGATACCACTGCTCCACCAGGACATCCCAGAATGAGTTTCTTGTCTGTCCTGTATCCTGTATTTGTCAGACTGTCCTGACTCTATCCCAGTCAGTGACTGGCAAACAGATGTTAGTTTGGTGCCCTACATTCATGCTATTCATTGCTTGTTTGAACTTTATATGAAATTCCAACTTTCTTGGGGCTCCTGGGTGGCTCACTTGGTTGGGCATCTAACTTCAGCTCAGGTCATGATCTGGCTTGTGAGTTTGAACCTTGCATTGGGCTCTGCACTGACAGTGTGGATCCTGCTTGGGATGATTTCTCTCTCTTTTTCGCTCTCTCTCCCTCTCTCTCTCTCTCAAAATAGATAAACTTTAAAAAAACTTTTTTTTTTTAAACTTTTTTTTTTTTTTAAATGACCAGGATTTGGGACCGAGGGAGCCCCAGGGGAGACAGCCCAGCACAGAGGCCCAACCAGGCACGGGGACCCGAGCCCAAATGCAACGGGAGCCCCCGGAAGTGCGTGTCAGACGGGCACGTGGTGTGAATGTGTTCACTTCGACCTTCCCACCGGGCCCGGGCGCCAGGCAGGAGGGGTGGCTCCTCCTGGACCCAGAGCAGACCCAGGCCTACTGTGTGTGTCCTATGCCACGCGCAGCCCGTCCTCACGCTTCCGCGGCCACGTATGTGCACGAGCCTCGTGTGATAACAGGGACACACCTATAGGTGTCTCCCCCGATGGCGTCCCTACAAGGACCCCACTGTGCAGACGGGAGCCTGGGGGGCCCTAGGAGGCATGGGGGTCGTGCTGGGTCCCAGCCCTGCTCAGGAGGAGCACCCAGGTCCGAGCGCACCTCTGCGCACTCAGCGCTGGGGCCCCGACTGCGCCCGGGCCTCCCGGGGGGTGTGAGTGGCTGTGCCGGTGTCCCTGTAGGGCCAGGGCACGGGGGGAGGGGAGCCCTCAGCAGGCCTGGAGGGCCTCTTGTGTGAGGAGGAAGCTTGGGAGGGGTCCCCAGGCAGTGACCTCACCTCCCTGGTCACAAAGCCCGACGGAATTCGGAACCCAGGACACCAGGCAGCCACATTCTGGACACAGCGCCCTCCTCGGCTCATTTGCTCAGACGCGTGCGTGTGAGCAGGATGTTGTGCTGTTTTCCCGTGTCCCGCTGCTGTCGGTTCAGGAGAGCCGACGGTGGCAATGCTTCCCGACCCTGGAGACCATGGGGAGGATCTTGGCCAGGTCGCCTCAGGTCCCTAACCCGGAGGAACGCAAAGGTAAATCAGGGAGACCCAGAGCCAGCCAGTCCAGCCGACACTGCTGTGATGTGACATGTGCAACCCCAGGTCCCCTCCCGTGTGTGTGTGTGTGTGAGTTTGTGTGTGTGTGAGCATGCGTGTGAGTGTCTGTGCGCATGTTGGGGGCTCATGGTGGAGGGTCCATGTGAGCAGGGGCAGGCTGATGAGCGGTCAGATGCCTGGTGGGCGGGTCATGCTCACAGCCTAGGTCAAGGTTGGCTGGAGGGACAGGTGTGCCGGGAGCTCCCTGGTCCCCAGGGTCACCCCGAGCCCTACAGGGGCATGTCACTGTGTGCGGGGGGCAGGACTGTGCACACGCAGGTCTCTGTCCGATGTGGGGACAGCAGGGGGAGGGGGAAGGACACTGAGGAGGGCGGGGCAGGGCTGTGATGCCTCCGGCCCACTGCGGGTCCCTGTCTTCACAGAGAACCGACGACATTGGGAGGCGGCTGGCGGAGTCCCGAGTCGACCCCCATGCGGAGGTGGGTGTGTGCCTTGTCGCCCAGGAGGGCCACCGTGGACTCGGTGAGACAGCAGCCGCAGGGCCGTGTCCAGCATCGGGGCCTGGGGATCGCCTGAGGCCTTCGTCCCCGCGGGGCGCCTCTGCAGGGTCCTGCTTCCCCCGTCCGTGCTCAGGACCAGGAGCCCCGGAGGCCGAGCCCGAGGGGGGAGAGGCTGGGGTGGGGGCTGTGGGTGTGGGGACCCGGTCGGTGCAGGGCCGCCCAGGGAGGAGTCCCCAGGGGCTGGGGTGGGGCCAGGAGTCTGCAGGGGGAGGAGGACCGGGGGAGGGGTCCTGGCTATGGCTTCTCTGGGAGGCTGGGTGGGGGTTCGTGTCCCTGCAGAGGCTCCTGGAGAGGTAGGCACGGCGGCGGGGGGGGGACAGGCGTCCTGCCTCCTGTCACCCTGAGGACGTGCACCCACTCCTGCCATCGCTGTTTGCTTCTGCAGAGTCAGGTGCAGGAGCCCGAGGCGGTGCGGCTCCAGAGCCTGACCCGGTAGCGTCCGGGGCTCCGGACACGCCGCAAGCAGGAGCGAGTCCCGCGGGGGCCCCGCTGTCCGCAGGTGACCCTGGGGCTGTGCAGGGACCAGGGGCGCCAAAGGGGGGACAACCCGGTCCTGCTGCTGCCCCTGCGGCTACTCCTCCCCCTGTGGCTACTCCTCCATCCGCAGCTGCTCCTCCACCCGCAGCTGCTCCTCCTCCCTCAGCCGCTCCTCCACCCATGGCTGCTCGTCCACTCTCAGCTGCTCCTCCACCCGAGGCAGCTCCTCCACCCCCGGATGCTCCTCCAAACGCGGCTGCTCGTCCACCCCCGGATGCTCCTCCAATCGCGGGTGCTCCTCCACCCCCGGATGCTCCTCCAAACGCGGCTGCTCCTCCACCCGAGGCGGCTCCTCCATCCCCGGATGCTTCTCCAAACGTGGCTGCTCCTCCACCCCCGGATGCTCCTCCAAACGCGGATGCTCCCCCACCCGCAGCTGCTCCCCTGCAGGAAGAGGCGGCTCGTCCACCGTCCGCTGCTCCTCCACCCGAGGCGGCTCCTCCACCCCCGGATGCTCCTCGAAACGCGACTGCTCCTCCACTCGAGGCGGCTCCTCCACCCCCAGATGCTCCTCCAAACGCGGCTGCTTTTCCACCCGCAGCTGCTCCCCTGCAGGAAGAGGCGGATCTTCCTCCCGCGGCTGCCCCTCCACCGGCGGCTGCTCCTGCACCAGTGGCTGCTAGCCCACCCGCAGCCGCTCCTCCACCCATGGCTGTTCCTCCTCCTGCCCCTCCGCCCCCGACCCCAGTGATTCCCCACCTCCTGCCCCTGCAGGGGCGCCATCACCGAAGGGTGACCCTGAAGACCTGAGCCCGGAGCCCTGTGCCGCTCCCTCCCCCGCTCTCCACGTCCCAGAGGAGCCTCTCCTCCTTTTTCCCCTCATGTCTTTCCTCATCTGTTTTTTAATTCTTTATGTTTTCCCCGTTGTGTGGACAGTCATTAATTTTCATTAAATCATTAAATCATTAAATCATTTACATTTTACTTCGTACTTCGTACAACTCCTGAGCACTGACTGCACCCACAGCGCTGGGCGACCAGCCACAGGATACTGTGCAGAGGATCTCTGTCCCCAAGGGACACCGCGTCCCCGAAGCCCTCACTCCCCACTCGTCCCTTGACCCTAACCCTTGTCCCGGCCCTGGGAGCCCCTCATCTGCGTTCTCTCTGTTCCGGTACCTTCTCCGGATGTTTCCTATCAATGAAATCATGCAAAAGGTGCCTTCTGTCAGCAAACATATTTTAACATGGGACACAATAATTCTTGTGTGTGATTTTGAGACAAAAGTTTTCCTATTTGATATTGAAATCCCAGATGGCTAAAGATTCGATGTGCAAAACGAGGCCTTTGTGGTGAAAATGGGCTCCATCTTGGGGTGGAGACCCACTTCGTCCTGGGCCACGTCAGCCTGACGCCAGACAGGACACGGCTGGTCCTCCTGTGGCCCGAAGAGAAGCAGGGAAATGCAGGAATGGGGACGGACGCCCCACAGAGGGGAAAGCCGTCCTCACAAGCCCAGGCCAGAGAAAGGGTTCCCAGGCCTCTGGGCCAGAAAGGCTCCAAAGCCAATGCATTCACAGGGATGACGACCAAACACCCGCACATCCAGCGGGAGGCGACCCCCATGGGGAGCAGGTGTCAGAGATGCGGGACGTCCCCGGAAGGACTCAGGCTAATGAAATCCCATGGGGGCAGCGCTGGTCACCTTCAGATGGGCAGGCTCATGATCTGGGCACTGGCATCCCAGGTGACCATGTGAGAAAGCACAAGCCCCAGCAGATTCCCAGCGAGAAGTCCTCGCCCTGCAGGGGACTGACCCGATGGCCCAGGACTGGGAGGGCCCACTGAGCCCAGGGTGGGACCCTCCCCTGGCACTGTGCCCCGGCCCAGGGGGGTCTGTCAGCTCTGCTCCCCTGAGTCCAGAGAGGCCTCACGGCTGGTGGGTGGGGACCCCAGGAAGAGAGACCCTGAGTTCCAGGACCCTGAGATGTAGGCCTGTGATTAGGACAAGCCAAAGTCAACGAGAGGGGGTTCCTGACCTAGCTTGCTTCCGAACCACCCAGATGTGCTTATTGGCCTCTGTTTCCCCATCTATGACACGGGGAGATAACAGGCCTTCTTGATGGGACGCTGGATTCTCTGAGAGATAAGGTGGAGTCACGGCCTGGTGCCTGGAGGACATCAAGAGCCACGGGACCCGCTGTCACCGGCTCCTCCGGGGCCCAGGGTCCAGGACACCTCTCCTTAGCCTGAGCCTGCCGTCCTGCTCCCGGGAACATTCAGCACTGTCTGGGGAGCAGGTGGAGACGACCCAGGGTGTCAGCAGGTCCCATGTGAAGGAAGGTCAGCACTGGAAGCACACAAGGACGTGTCCCGTGTCACCTTCCAGGGCCCAGGCTGGGACGCCCTCTGACCCGAGCCTCTGGCCTGACCTGGTGTGTGGACCCGGCTTCTGGGGTTTCACTCCCTCCCTCATTCACTCCGTCTTTCTCTGCCTCCTTCCCTCATTCAGCCGCGATCTCAGGTCCCTGCAGTGGGCCAAGCACCGTGCTCTCATCCGTGAGCACGACCCGACGGGGTCCCCCCACGTGGCACTTCTTTTGCAGGCTCTGAAGCTTCCTGCGCTGTGGCCCTTCTAGCGAGTCTGGGAGGCAGGCGTCGGTCTGCCCAGTCCCAGCAGGGAAGCGCGAATCCAGAAGTTCCAAACGACCTGCCCCAAGTGCCTACGTGTGGAGCCTGGACAGACGGTAGTCCCTGAGCAGAGGAGGACTAGGGGCCAGGGAGCTCGAGGGAGAACGAGTCCAGGGAGCCCAGAGGAGGAGGGGGAGCCCCGTGGTGGGCCGGCGCTCAGGCCAGGAGACCCGGTCCGTCCCTGACCGGCTTTCCCCAGGTGCTGGAGGTCGTCGGGGTGTCCGTGTCCCCAGGTGGCAGGCTGGCCCTGGCTGGAGGGAGACAGGCCCCCATGGGGCAGGGCAGATCCCTCAGGCAGAGCAGAGTGTCCCAGGCGGCCCCCCAGGGCAGGTGGACTCTGGCCACCCCTGGGGGCATCACCGGGACAGCAGTGCTGCAGCGGGGTCCTCATTCACGCCCCCTCCTCTGCCCCAGCAAAAGCTTGCCTGCATGGCGTTTATCCCCCAAACATGAAGTCTGGGCCAGGGCCACCCTCTTCAAGCCCTCTCCCCTGACTCTTTCCACCCACCTCGAGTTACGAAAAACGGCCCGTATTTCCGGCGATGCTGGGTGCACAGAGACGTTTGTGTTTCTGGCCCACGCTGTGAGACGCTAGCATTTTAAAGATGTCAGGGCTCTGTTTCAGAAGCGGCAGGAATCCGAGGACCCCCGACAGCTTTCTGAATCCTGCCTCTGTGCTTTGCCGCACCCGTCCAACCGGCTCTGCTCACAGACTCTGCAGGCCACCGACCCACAGTCTTGGGTCCTCAGATCTCCGAGGTGATGTGCCTTCCAAAAACAGAACCCGGGAGCCCAGTGCTAGCACGTACCCGACAGAGCTGGAGATGAATGTCCTCACAGAGACCTTTACGGATGCTGTGGTGCATTCCTCCCCGAGCCCCAGAGCAGAAACAACCCGCATGCCCCCCGTGGAGGATGGCTACATAGACGTAGTCTGTCCCCATGATGGAATGTCACATTATTCAGCCGTAAAAAGGATCCGAAACCGGCCCCGCTGGAACGGGGCTGGATTCTGAACACGTGGCACTGGGTGAAAGGCCACGCAGTGTAAGAGTCCCTTGTATGAAATATCCAGGAAAGAAAATCCACAGGCTGCCCTCCGGGGGCCGGGGTGGCTGGGCATTGAGGCTGGGAACTGATGAGGGACCTTGTTGGGGACGTGGGAATGTTCTCAAACTAGATTTTGCTGAAGCTGCACGACCCTGAAATGGAATAAAGACCACAGAATCGTACAAGTAACACGATGAAGTCTAGCGGACGTGACGTACGTGCTGACAAAGTCGTTACAAGGCAGTGGTTACGAGGCACCTGGGTGGCTTAGTCGGTTAAGCGTCCGGATTCCGCTTGGGTCATGATCTCGCGGTTCGTGGGTTCGAGCCCCGCATCGGGCTCTGTGCTGACTGCCAGCTCGGAGCCTGGAGCCTGTTTCAGAGTCTGTGACTCCCTCTCTCTCTGACCCTCCCCTGCTCACGCTGTCTCTCTCACTCCTAGAAATAAATTTAAAAAAAAATTAAAAAAAAAAAAGACTATCCTTTCCTCACTGCATATTCTTTGTTCCTTTGTCGTAAATTAATTGACCATTTTGCAAGGGTTTATTTTTTGAGCTCTCTATTATGAGCTCTCATTGATTTATGTGTCTCCTTTTATGCCAATACCATACTTTTTCGATTACGATAGCTTTATAATGTAGTTTGAAATCAGAAAGCATATTGCCTCCAGCTTTGTGCTTTCTTAAGATGGCTTGGCTATTCAGGATCATTTGTGGTCACATACAGATTTTAGGATTGTTTGTTCTATATCTGTGGGAAATACCATTAGAATTTTGGTAGGGCTGGGGCGCCTGGGTGGCTTAGTCGGTTAAGCGTCTGACTTTCACTTGGGTCATGATCTCGCGGTTCGTGGGTTCGAGCCCCGCGTCAAGTTCTGTGCTGACTGCCAGCTCAGAGCCTGGAGCCTGTTTCAGTCGGTGACTCCCTCTCTCTCTGACCCTCCCCTGCTCACGCTGTCTCTCTCTCTCTCTCTCTCTCTCCTAGAAATAAATAAAACATTAAAATAAATAAAAATTTTAAAAAATGAAATTAAGATATAGAAAGCTAACCAAAATGACGAAAAAGAAGAACCCTTGACGAAGAAATTCCAGGAAGAAATGACAGCTAAAGAACTGCTCAAAACAGATATAAGCAAAATAACTGAAGAATTTAGAACAAGAATCATAAAATTAATCACGGGGCTTGAAAAAAGCATAGAGGACATCAAAGAAACTATGGCTACAAACAACACGGAGAACAAAAATAGGCATGATGAATTAAAAAATGCAATAAATGCGGCACCTGGGTGGCTTAGTCAGTTAAGCGGCCGACTTTCGCTTAGGTCATGATCTCGCGGTTTGTGGGTTCGAGGCCCGCGTCGGGCTCTGTGCTGACTGCCAGCTCAGAGCCTAGAGCCTGTTTCAGTCTGTGAATCCCTCTCTCTCTGACCCAACCCTGCTCACGCTGTCTCTCTCTCTCTCCCCTAGAAATAAATAAAACATTTAAACAAAAATTAAAAAAAACCAACCAGACACATAGACCAATGGAATAGAATACAGAACTCAGATTTGGACCCAAAAGTGTATAGCCAACAAATCTTTGACAAAGCCGGAAACAGTAACCAATGGAAAAAAAACAGCCTCTTTAACAGATGGTGTTGGAGAACTGGAGAGCAACATGCAGAAGAATGAAACTAGATCATTTTCCCACACCATACACAGAAATAAACTCAAAATGGATAAAGGACCTGAATGTGAGACAGGAAACCATCAAGACCCTAGAGGAGAAACCAGGAAACAACCTCCTTGACCTCCACCGCAGCAATTTCTTACTTGACACATCCCCAAAGGTAAGGGTATCGAGAGCAAAAATGAACTACTGGGACCTCCTCAAGATTAAAAGATTCTGCACGGCAAAGGAAACAATCCATAAAACTAATAGACAGCTGTCAGAATGGGAAAAGATAGTTGCAAATGACAAATCAGATAAAGGGTTATAATCCAGAATCTATAAGGAACTCACCAAACTCCACACCCAAAAAACAAACAATCCAGTGAAAAAATGGGCAGAAGACATGAACAGTCACGTCTCCAAAGAGGACACCCAGATGGCCAACAGACACATGAAACAATGCTGAGCATCCCTCCTCATCAGAGAAATACAAATCAAAACCACACTGAGATACCACCTCACGCCAGTCAGAGTAGCTAAAATGAGCAAATCAGAGGACTCTAGAGGCTGGCGAGGATGTGGAGAAACGGGCACCCTCCTACACTGTTGGTGGGAATGTAAACTTGTGCAGTCCCTCTGGAAAACAGTGTGGGGCTTCCTCAAAAAATTAACAATAGAACTCACCTATGACCCAGCAATAGCACGGCTAGGAATTTACCCAAGGAATATAGGAATGCTGATGCTTAGGGGCACGTGTACCCCAATGTTCATAGCGGGACTCTCAATAGTCAAAACATGGAAAGAGCCTAAGTGTCCATCAACGGACGAATGGATCAAGAAGATGTGGTTTATCTCTACCATGGAATACTACATGGCAATGAGAAAGAATGAAATCTGGCCACGTGTAGCAACAAGGATGGACCTTGAGGGTGTTATGCTGAACGAAATAAGTCAGGCAGAGAAGAACAAATACCATATGTTTGCATGTATACAAGGATTAGGGGGAACTTAACGGAGGACTGCGGGGGAGAAGAAGGGGGAAATAGCGGTGGAGAGAGGCAAACCATGAGAGACTCTTGAATGCTGAGAACAAACAGGACTGACGGGTGTGGTGGGGGCGAGGGGGGAGATGGGCATGGAGGAGGGCACTTGTGGTGAGGAGCTTTGGGTGTTATATGCAAACCAACTTGACATAAACTATTTGTAAAAAAAAAAAAAACAAAAAACCTGTAAAAAAATTTTTGGGGTCTATATTCATGAAGGATATTGGTCAATCAGTTTCTTGCAATGTTTCTGTCTGGCTTTGTTATCTGTGTGATACTAGCCGCATAGGGTAAGTTGAAAATGATTCCATTCTCCTCCATATTCTGAAGCATTTATTAAGTGTTGATACTATTTTTTCTTCAAACATTTGATGAAAATTCACCAGCGAAGCTATCTGGGTCTGGGATTTCTTTTGTGAGATTTTATTCTCTTCTTTTTCTGAGAAGATTTGAAATGAATAAATATATTTATTTACTTATCAAAGGTTATACTCAGATTTTCTATTTCTCCTTGAGTCACTTTTGGTAATTTGTGACTTCTTAGGAATTTTTCCATTTTAGTTAAGTTGCTTAAATTTGATGGCCTAAGTTGTTCATGATATTTCCCTATAATCTTTTTAACTTCTGAGAGGTTAGTGGTAATATTCCCTTTTTCTTTCCTAATTATCAACTGTACCTTCTTTTTTATTACTAGTTTGTCTACTAACAGTTGTCCATTTCATTTATCTTTCACAGAACCAATTTCAGTTTCACTGATTTTTCTCCACCTTTTTTCTAATTCTGATTTCATTAATTTTCACTCTAATCTTTATTATTCCTTCCTTCTGCTTCCCTTTGTTTTCTTTTTTTGATTTTAACGTACAGGTTTATATTACTGATTAAGGACATTTTTTATCTTCTAATATAGATATTTAACGATACAAATTCCTCTCTAAGCACTGCTTAAGATCCTTCTCATACATTTGAATATGCTTTATTCTTATTTCACTCAGATCAAAATGCTATCTGATTTCTCTTATAATTTCTCCTCTGACGCAAGGGCACCTTAGAAATGTACTAATTAGTTGAATAGTTAGAAATGTTTTATTCCATTATTGATACCTAAAACACTTCATTATAGATGGAGAACCTACTTCGTAAGATTTCATTCCTTTTAAATTTATTACGACTTGTTTTATGGCTTCCATATGCTCAAAGAGAATGTGTATTCTCCTGATATGTTCTATTGTTGGTTAATTATGATTTTTTAAAATGTCAGTAAAAAGGAATGAATTATTGATTCATGCTACATTATAAATAAACCACAAAAACTTGCTGAAAAAAAAAAAACCCAGACATAAGAGATCATATATTCTATGACTCCATTTATATGAAATGTCCAGAAAAACCAAATTTATGATGACTGAAAGTAGATTAGTGATTGCCTGGGGCTGGGAATGGGAATGGGAGTTAATATAGAATGTTATCAGGAGGATGAAATTATTCTATAGTGATGGCTGTCCCATTCAGTAAAGTTACTAAAAAATCATTGAATTCTATACTTAAAATAGGTGAATTTTATATGTAAAATATAACTCAGTAAGATAAAATAACATGGATGTTTACAAATCAATATAAATAATGCTGATTTAAAAAAAAAAAACAAACGGGGCACCTGGGTGCTCTGTTGGTTAAGGGTCTGACTTTGGCTCAGGTCCTGATCTCATGGTTTGTGAGTTTGAGCCCAGCCATCAGGCTCTGTGCTGACAGCTCAGAGCCTGGAGCCTGCTTGGGATGCTGTGTCTCCCTCTCTCTCTGCTCCTCCCCCGTTCACACTATCTCTGTCTCTCAAAAACGAATAAACATTAAAAAAAAATTTTTTTTAAACTTAGTAGCCACAATTAGAAGTCGTCATGGCATTAGGCCCTTACTTTAAAAATTAATAATAAAAAATTAATAATCACATTTGTTCCATTTTGTCCACTATAATTTCTTACAGTACTAAAACTGTATTTAGGTAGCCAAACAGTCCTAGTAATAAAGGCAAGTTCATTAAAATATAATTCTAGCTCTTAAATTTGGAAGGAATAAAAGGATTTTTTAAGTGACTATTTGCAACTCCTGATAAAATAAATGATTTGGGTCAAGAATCATAAATGGATGCTAGGACATTAGGATGAGGCCAACACCAAACGTATGTGATTAATCTCAGCATCGTGAAAATCAAGACCATGAGACACTATGTGCCAAGTGCCATGAACATAAAATAGAGCACCTGCTATTAAGTAATCTTGCCAAAACCTGAACCTGAAGCTAACTAAGCTTTTCGACCTAACTTTCTCCTTAACAGAAACCGAGGCTAGAGGAACGAGTTAAATGAAAAGAACAGAAAAAAAAATCAGGGAAACTGAGCATATAACAAACTGTGTAGGCCAAGTGTCCACGTTTCTTTAATGACAACAAAAAACAAGGAGGTAAGGGCTGTTCTAGATGAAGACAGACTTAGAGACAACAGTGAAATGCTAGGTGAGAACTTCCTCTGGATCAGAATTAAGATAACCCAATAGTCTAGAGCATCAAAGACTGCCTGGGAAATTTGAACATGAAGGTACTGATCATTTTTCTCTGGTGACACTATATATCTATATATATACTTTTTTTTCTCTGTACTATAGCAACCCAAGAATAATAGTGTAATTTTAAATATACATACAGAAATTCTTAGAGGTGAAATGACATGGCATCAGGGATTTGCTTTACTAAAATAACTACAGCATGAGGGAAAAGAGGCTAAAATAGGGGCGATGAGGCCGGAAAATGCTGAGGTATGCTCCATCTGGATGCTTGCTCTTTAGGTTTGTGTGTTTAAAATTTTCACAATAAGTTCTTTTT